>JAOEHY010031246.1:0-21892 GCA_025447955.1 Psilopsiagon aurifrons | reverse complement strand
TTGAATTTTCCTCAGCAGTTCCTTATCCATCCAAGGAGGTCTCCTGGCCCTCCTGCAGCACTTCCTTCTAGTTGGGAGGCATCACTCCTGAGCATGCAGTAGGTGATCCTTGAATATCAACCAACAGTCTTGGGCCCCCCTGCCCTCTAGGGCTATGTCCCATGGAATCTTACTGAGTAGGTTCCTGAAGAGGCCTTTGTAGGATCACAGATTCATTAGAAAATAACCGATATCCAAGAGAACCATTTTGTGTGTGTCTGAATTTCAAGGAAAATGAGATTAAGATTAACTTTTGAGTCAGTATTTAAAATAACTTGGTCTTGGTCAAAATTTAATAAATTGTTCTTGTTGCAAGATGCCTTTAACACTTTGGCTTCTTTAACCGCAGTTGTTACATGGCTTTCCAGTGTTGAGTGAACGATGATCGTGTTTTAGCCCTTCTTTAAGTTGTCATCATTAACATTTAAGGTGGTCTTGTAAATATAACATAAAAGTTGCCCAAGTCATACATTTTATATTTATGTGTATACTGTAATTCATCAGAATTATATACTCAGAAAATATGGGCATCTCCTGTGACCCTTAACACGAGTGAGAACATGCTCACCATGTTGGTACTGCTGAGGTTGGTTTATGATGGTCCCTTCGTATTCTGCTCAAAACAAAACAGAAATTGCTGAGAGTCAGCAAAAGACTTTGTATCTCTTGGTTGTTCCATGTGATTACAGTTTACAGTTGAGCATGCAGTAATTATGTAGTTTAATCAGTTTCTGCACAGATATCAACCCCTTAAAGTATTTCTGAGTTTATCAAAAACATCGGGTATCAATCTTCAGAGATTTTCAAAGGAGCAAAAAAGAAATACCATAGGTCACAGATGATTGAATATTTTTTTTTTATTTCCTTTTTTGACAGTATTTGCAATATATCAACAAAATGAAGAAATAAAATTAAAACCAAGGAAATAGATTTCATTACTTTTAAAACCCAGGACTGAACATAATGCATATGGCCATGGCAAATTTCATCCTTTCCTTCCAAACCGGGTATTTCTTTTGGCAGGAGACTGCTTGAGTGCACTGGTGATGTGGAAGGGTGGGCCAACATCGGTCTGTCTCACTGCATTTCCAGGGCAGCCAAACCTTGATAAAACACTGAAATCCCCAAGAAGTCTGATTTCCCAAGATTCAAACCTGGAGGGGTTTAGCTAGCTTTATATGAGCTGCAACAGAGCCCACAGGGTTTATCTGTCACAAGCAATTACTTCCTTTAGTTGCTGATCAATGTATTGAGGTGAGATGCAAAGGGCCTCCCCCTGCCAGGGCATACCTTGCAGGGAATGCAAATTCTTACAAAGGCATGCCTCAAAAGAAGCTTTGCAAATAAAATGGACAGATAGACTTCAGAATGGCTAAAAATGGCAAATCAAGCCTTTTCCATTTTGCTGCTTTCATTGCAGAGGGTAGGAGCAATGTGCTTCATGCTGCTGTTTCCCGTAACATACCCAAGGTAAAAGAGGACTGTTGAATTACGGTTGTTTCCCCTGTGCTTGGGGATTTTTTTCAGAAATCCCAAACACTGATGGTTTTCTGCATGTTTGTTTTTGGCTTTCTGAACTAAAAAGCTGCAGCCAGATTTCATGGCAGTTTGAGCTGGTTTATCACGTAGGAGTAGTGAGAGGAAATTAGTTGGTACATGTTTTGATTTGCTTTTCTTCATTCTGTTTGCTTAAAATGAAACTTCACGGTGTGATATTTGGAGCTGATGTAAAAGAAGTTCATTTTAGGTCGTCTCATCCGTTGTGCAAACTGCCAGGATTTTCCTACCTGACTTTGCTCATGCTTTTGATATTATAAAGGAGAAAAATTATACCTGAGAAAACTTGTCCTCCAGAAATCTACCTCAGTGGTAGGTTTAATTTTGTTAGAGAAGTGACAAGGATCATTCAGGGAAGGAGGGTAAGGAATACTCTGAATTGCTTCTGGGGGAGCCCTCCAAAAAGACGGCTTTCCCTGAGGCCAGAACATGTAGTTGGATGTCAATCCTAATTCTTGCATTGGTCTTTCTATCATGGAGAAGGGCTACCACTTATGTCCTTCTGTAATAATTAGGGAAATCATTCCTAGAAAGTATACCCTGTCCTGAATGGTGTGACTTTCTGGGAATTGAAGGGATTTAGTGGGGAATGAACCGGAATTGGTTTTTATCTTTTGCCCCAAAACTGGTGGGTAGGTGAGACCTTGGACTGACTGATATGTTGGTCATGTTGGCTTCCCCTGGCATGCTCTTCCACTGAAGCAATGCCTGCCTCTTCATGTACTTTTGGAAATACATACGTGTGATTTCATATAGTATTTAAAAACAAATTTGTATGGTAATAAACTCCAGTATATGCACTAACCAATAGTTTTAGCTCACATAAACATTGCCACTTGGAAAAATTTTCTTTCTGGTGTTTCTTTTTAGCTGTGTTTCAAAGTCTTCTTACAGAGAAGGTTTTAGCCTGGTAAGGTTTTTTTCTGCAAATAAACTATTTTTGAAAAACAGATCCTTCCTAAGGGCAATCAAGTGTCAAATACAGAGTTATGGATGGTGTCAGCTGCGTGTGGAAGCACACGCTTCATTTATTCATTACAGCTGTGAAAGCTTAGCTGTGCAAACGCCAAGTGCCAGTTGTGTACCTGTCACTTCAGAGCTTTTAATGAACATTGATCATGTTCACCCAGACGTTTATTTGAATAAAGCAAATGCGAAGTAATTTTTAAAAACACAGTGTGATCTTTACTTTTTTTCATAGCATTTTAAAGTCTTTAAGATGAACCCAAAAAGACCATTATCCAATAATTTGCATCTCTGAAAATGTATTATAGAATCAGAAAAGGATCTGCACATTCACTTTGGTCATCTTGGAAGGTTCATTTAAACTTTACTACAATTTTTCAGTGTACTATATATTTATATGTATTTCTTATTAAATTAGTTCCAAAGCCCCTATTTTCTGCAGTTTAAAGTTGTCGTTAGTCCCTTGTATTACCTTTGGGAAAACAAACAATTCTCTGGCTCATTATGTAGAACTTAGTTATGTCCTTTGGGGAAACAACCTTTATCTCTTTGCTTGCTTGAGTGAACGGTCTGGCCTGCCAGATTTCCTCTGCTGTTCTACATGATATAAAATGTGAAGTGTAGAAGTGTTCTATTGCCAAATTCCTGCTAAGACTCGTGAATCTGTATTTTGTGCCCTGAAACACTGAGTGCTGGGAGCAGACAGATGGGGACTCAGTTAATGAACTACACAATTGCATCCTTCTTTAAGAGCTGTTTCCCCTAAGTAGGGCAGTTTGCTGCATATATTCTTTAAGACATACAAAGTGAAACCATGGTGTGATGATGAAGATAAGATCTTTTGGGAAACCCATAATTAACAAATGATTTTTATGAGCCCCATGGAGAAGAAATCTGTTACATCGTCTAAAAATGCCACACTCTTTTTACGTCCTGTTTCATTAAATATCTATTTCTGCGTGGGCTGTTCCAGGGAAAGTACCTAAAATAGATGTTGGTACTGTGGAACACATAGTGATAGCTTACATTCCTTCTTGTTTTGTAGCTGTAGATAAGAAAAAACTGTGAATAATATTTCTAAATAAATTTATTGTGAGTTTCTTAATTGAAAGAAGAGATGTTTCTATAGGAGGAGAAGTATTTAATATCTTGATTTTAATGTAAAATTCCCAATGTTTGGTTTAAACCAAAGTGAAGTTTGACTCAAGTGAAGTTTGCAACTAAATAAATTGATCTGCAGGCTCTGCATTTGTGGTGAACATAGTAAAAAGAAACAAATCCATAGTTATTACTACAAGAATAAGCTAATATTATGCTTAGGAGTCACTCTTAAATGTTAGTAACATAATGATCTTGTAAGGTGCTGAGCTTTCACAATTTAATTGTGTACTTGAGTTTAGAAACCTTATAGGAATTTGAAGACAATGCAATAGACCTTAAGTTTGTTTATGTTTTCAATTTATTTTATCAATAACCTTTTGAATTTGAGTTGTCTTGGAATTAGTAGAAGACAGAGAATACCAAAGTAGAGCAATCAGGTGATAATCTTAAATACCTAACGTTGTACTGGCAGCACCTAGTGTATTTATAGTCCAATAGGATCACAGTTATCTTTACCTCTAATTTGATACATTGTGTCTTTTTCCTTTGAAGAAATTATTTTAGGCTTTTTCTGTGAGTTAACCCACTCTCTTGAGAGTAAACCAGCAAATAATTTATTCAGTGAAAATTCCTAACAATTTTTAAGTAAGTGAGAATAAATATTTCTAAGGTCCTTGTGGTTATAGCACTTGACATTTTGCCCACAGATATCCTCTTCTTTTACATGCTGCATAGTGGTGTCAGCTTGAGTTCTGATAGCTAGCTCATTGGGCTTTTTCCAAGAAGCTCCTCAAAAAAGTTCTTCAAATTTAAGCGTAGTTCTTCCTTAGTTTTGACATATTTTACAGGATATTTTATTTGGGTCACAGCTTCCATTGCTAATGGAAAAAGCAAAAGGAACCTGCCCAGGGGCTAGTGATGCCAGAAGCCACAGGAATGTGGACCTTCCCAATGGGGTAGGAGCCACCTATGTAACCATGTGGAGCCACTATGCAACATAGTGGAAATCCAGTTCCTACTGCAGAAATGTGTAGAAATCATGTCCTGCTTCAAAGCACTTGTGTTTGATTTCCACCTGGAGACTCCATAACAGCAGTTTCCTTTCCAAGTACGACTTTGGTCCATGGTAAGACATAATTACTGAGTACCTTCAACATTGCCTCAAACAATATAAATTATACATACTATAAATATATCTTTATAAATATATAAATATAAATTATAATACTATAAAGTCTCTTCAGTAGCCTATAGGTTATTGAACCTGTATGGTTCCCGATGATAATCAACCAATTTATAGGGTTTCAGTTATGACATGAAAACTTTTTGCTTATTGTGGCATTTTCCTAGGCTGTAAAGAGGGGGGAGGGGAGGAGTGGATCTGCCTGTCCACAGGGAGCTCATGGTTCAGGTTGTACCAGGCAGAGCTACCCTCTGCCACAACCTCCCCAGCAAATTCCCAGCTCTCATGGGCCACGTTCCCCCCTCTGCTCTCTCTTGGAGCAGCTCTGCTTTGCTGGTTATTCACCACAGAGGATGACTGATGCTGCAGAGCAAAGGTGTGAGCTCCCATCAGGGATGTGTGGGAGCGGGAAGATTGGGAGCAGTCGCTGTGCTGTCTGAGTGAGCACTCTCACAGCAGATGGATCTGCTGGCATGAGAGTGAGCTGTTCTTCAACTCGGGCAGAAAGAGGTGGTGGGGTTTTTTTGGTTGTGTTTGGTTTGGTTGTGGTTTTGTTTTTGATTGGTTGGTTTTTAAGTGATCCACATAAAACTAATTTTGTAAAGCAGAATTTTATCCCTGGGATGTTCAGTATCAAGTAATCTACTTTAAACTGTTTGTGCTCAATATAACACGGTGCTGGATCCAGCAGAGGTCCTGGCTTTAAGCAGCACCTTTTATTGCAGCCTTTTTAATTCAAACTGAATTAAGTCAGCAAGATCCTCTGCTGGATCCAGCAGAGGTCCTGGCTTTATGCAGCACCTTTTATTGCAGCCTTTTTAATTCAAACTGAATTAAGTCAGCAAGGAGGGACATGATCTTAAATTACCTTTGAGAAGGGAATGGATAATCAGGGCGGCACAGAACTACAGTCCGGTTAACAGTCCATGAGTTGGTCTAGTGGTGGCAGCTCCTTCAAAGTCAGTTGTTGATCAGAGGGTGAGGACTAGCATTGGTGCTGTGCTCTGCAGCTGTGCCATGTGTGGAGCTAAATCCGTGCCTGGTGTAACCAGCAAGATGTTCAAAGCAGGGTCCCACTCTGCACTGCAGAAAAGAGAATATGAGGTTTCATACTGTTGCTTTCCATACTTTCTGTATCCCTTATTCTCTTTATTCCTTTCCCACTACTCAGTGTGAAATTCTGTTTTAACATCTTAACGTATTTGTGTCTTTTGCAATAAATGCAGCATGTCCCCCCCCAGGTGAAGCCATGTCCACAGCTTCCTTGTGCTCCCACTGCTGTATTTCTTCACAAATGACAGCTGCTTCTTCAGTGGTCACTTTAGTGTCTCCCGTCGTGGTATTTGCAAATGAAAATGATCTTTTAGAGCTGTTATTTAACAGGGGATTTCCAAGACACTGGTTAAAATCGCATCTTACCAATTGGACAGCTGGAGAAGATGGATGGGGTTTTGTCTTCTGCATTGGTAGAGCTGATTAGCATTTTTGTCATCCCTGCAAACCCCCAGGGCTCCGATTGACAGTGGCTCCGTTGTTTTGTATTCTGCTCCTCTGCAGTTCCACGTTCCTCCAATGGTTATAGTGAGCAAGAGAGGAGAATATTAAGCATCAATAAATGAGTCGGGTCACATCTGGAGTGTTCAACACATGGCAGTCTCTTTTACAGTAAGCCTTGTTATTATATAAAATAAAAGTGTATATTCTGTCCAGCTTTCAACAGTATGGGGAAATTTGGGAAGGGAGACAAAGATCAATCATTGATAAAGATAGCCTATGGCAGTGGGTAGATGAGGCTGTCAAGTCAAGTGAGAAGGCAATAAAGCACAAAAAAAAAAAAACCAACCAAATTAAAATATTTTGATTCTTGGAGGCTTCTACTTATAATCTTTTACCTCGGCAGCCTGAGGCTCCCGGTTCATCTGCTGCCTGAAGAGGTCTCAGACCTTGAGTACACATTTTAATGCCAAGTATTTGTTTTCAGAGAACAGGTTGGATGGGAATGAGCCTGAGGATAAGGAGAACCTTTCCTTTCTGCACCCAGTGCCAGAGGGGAAAGGGCTTATAGGGACAGCCTCTAGCAGCAAATAAATGAAATTATCCGTGAAGTATGCAGCAAAACTAACTCAGATATTTGATGACTTTTGGCTTATGAGGATTCTATTCACATTGTGTTTCTAAAATCTTAGTCAGGCGTTGTGATCCGGGGTTTGCAGAATGCAGCTCTGTTCGCCTGGCACTGAGCAGCACGTACAGCAAGTGCTTTAAAAAAGAGAAGCTCCCGTCTTTGTGTGAATTTCAGGAGTCTCAGGGAGACCTGGGTAGCAAATTGACAAAATGATGAGTGTGTGTGTAATGTATTACATGTTTTATTTCTTATCTGACTAATAGACGGCTGAGAAGGAGTCCTGTCGTGCAAGTAACGCTGACGGTATGGCAGATGAAGCATAGCATGTCTTCTCAGAAACATGGGTTTTACAGAGTGAGTCAAACTGAGCATTTTCTGGTGAACTGTAGCGTCTGTCTCTGAATTTCCAGCCTCTGGTGACAGGATGTCAGTGCAGCTTGTGGTGGAAGAGTTGGGATAAAAAAGGAACAGTGCTGCACTGGTCAGAAGTTGCCAGGTGGGATTTTGCTCCTGGGTCTTGGCTCCTTCACGAGAGAGCCCATGGTTTGACCCTAAGCCACTCAGTCACTCAGTCCCTGTCCTTTGGGTAGCAAATCTGGCATTGCTTTGGGTGCTGCAAAATGTCATTTTTTTCAAGCACGATTTTGAAAGCCAGTGTTGAGCTCAACTTGTTTAAGAGTGTCAGTGGAGGAAAGAAAGACGATTGCTAAGAAATAGATCTTTCTTTGGTTTTATACTGTCTGGGGAATAACGTAACTGTTCACTAATTTAGAGCTCAGGTAGAGTAGCACAGATTCTGGAACAGCTGAAGGTCTTTTCTACATTTTTTTTTTGTTTGTTTTAAAAAGTGCTGCACATTTTTTGAAGGGAAAATAACCCATATCTGGAGCACTCAAATTACCATTTGTACATTACTTTGTGATATGTTCTACCTGAAAAAGACATTCCAGCAGATATAAAATTGAAAATTTATTTAATAAGAGTAAATAAAATCGCCAGGTCATAGATATGATCACAGAGCATTAGTTTTAGTGACCACACAGGAAGTGTGGAGTTGATGGTGGGTTCCAAGGTGTGATTCATTTAGAAGTTACACAGCTTTGTCTTTCAATCAGTTTGTCTTTAACAGCTCATCTAGAGAGAATTTACAATTTGCTGTTCAGGTTAGATTACCGTAATTTTATTTTATGAAGAGTATTAGAAAGGCAAGTTTGGGGTAGTACAACGATCTTTCATGTTCCAGTTTATCTCTGCTATAAAAATATAGGAAACATTGTAACTCTGATGTTCGACTTGAGGTGTGACATTTTGAGCGGCCAGAGAGAGGAGGAGAAGGAGGTCATGGATGGGCTGCCTACTCCCTCCAAGCCTTGGTGAAGTGTGGGGGATTCAATGCTGTGGGATGTCCCACAATACCCCCTGGCCCTCTCACAGGGTTACTTCTATCTCATGGGGATGACCAGGGAGAGGTGGTGTGGCCTCCAGCAAGATCAATACATGCATTTATTTGTGCACTTTTGCTTCCTTCCAAGGTCTTCACCAGCCAAGGTTCAATGCTGGTCATGGTAATACAGATTCGCATTGTAACAGCAGTAAGTAGGTTTGAGCATGAAACGATGTGTATGTCAGTTTGAAATAGCTGCAAAGCAGTTTGAGGTTATTCCAGGTCAAAGGCATTACCTGTTGTGATTTTAAGGCATCCTTCCATCATTACCTTGAAAACTGGCAGTTTGCTGAAGGCTGGTGATAACATGTTTGTCTGAAAATGCCTGCTATTCCCAGCCAGGCTGTTCATGAAGTTTAAAGAGTCACAGGAGCCCATAGCAATACCGTTTTAACACAGGCAGAAAGATTTTGGATGCACTTTTGGGCCCTCAAATGTTTGGGGCTGCATCTCTGAAGTTCACAACATACAAGGTTTATTTTCTGTTTGGGTTTTTTGGTTTTGTTTGCTTGGGATTTTTTGTGGGTTTTTTGTTTGCTTGGGATTTTTTGTTTGTGGCTTTGTGTTTGTTTGCTTGTGATTTTTTAATCCCAAAGGAGTTAAATCTAAACCTCAGCTAAATTGAAATCAGAGTCACAAGTGCAGGTGCCATGTGAAATACAAGTTTTACTTAAACATTTTCTTCCAATGAGTTACTGAAGCAATATATTTGCCTAAGCTATAAACTAGTTTGTAGTGGAAATGTTAATAACAAATGGCCCATCCCTGCTGGTACAGTACAAATAATATACTCTTTGGGGGACCTCTCTATTCGCCATAGTTGATTTATGGGCTCCTTTCTGGCTACCAGTGGCCCATCCTGAAGACATGGAGGAAATGGTGCACATAATGGTGCAATTTGTAACTGGAGCCTGCGGTTTGTCAGCCTTGACATTCCCTCACTCCTCCTCCCAACCACCCGTCCTCGTCTTCTCTTTGCTGAGGTTTGTGAAGCAGCGAGGACAAACAGCTAGGAATTTGGGGAGACAAAATTCAAGGCTGAATTATTATTTCACAAGTTCCCCGTGTAATGCAGAGTGCTTAAATAGTGCTTCTTATACTTAAAAATGAAACAATGCATTAAGGATTTTGCTTCAAGTGAAGTAGTAAATCAAAATAAATAACAAATTAAACTTTCTCATGCCCAGTGGTGAAAAAACTTTTAAAGAAACTAACCAACATTTTCAAAATTAAGTTCATAATATAATTTTCCAAGAATTGGTGCTTAAAAACAGTTTTTCACTGATGGAAAAAAAAATCGCTTCCATGACATGCACCGTGGTGTAATGTGACTCTGTGAAGGAGGTAACACTGAAAGAATTCTTCTCTTTAAATGGAGAAGGTCTTTGGGCTATAAAAGTTCCTGTGTGGTTAACTAATTTTCTTTAAACTGAAGGGAAAAGCAAAGCAGAGAATGTGTTTTCCCTGGTGGGCTGATATTTCTGGTTGTTTATGAGCTCCTGTGTATTGTCACTTCTGAAAAGCAAAACAGGGGGAATGTATGCAAGAGAACATAGATCATCTGGATGTGTAAACTGAATTTTATGCCTAACCTAAAAATAGTTATAGAGCAAAGTAGAAAGTAGCATGTTTGCCAGAACTGAATGAACTATTCCAGAAAAAAACATGCCATCTTTTAGCTCTTTCTCTTCCTTGCTCTCCACACTCCATCCCTGGAGTATTTACCCTCAGTACTGTGGCTGCAAGAGGCGAGGTTCTCATGGCAAATAAATGAGAGAGATTTTTTTCATTTCCGCAGATGCCAGCCAAGATTAGAATTGGAAATAAGAGAACAATATGAGAACAGCTCTCACAGCGTTTGTCCCAGGTAAAGCCATTCTTCTGTCATCAGAACCCAGTAAATAGCTATCCCAGTACATTATCCCATAGCTGCCGTCTTCACACTTGCTTTTTTCAAACAGATAGTGTCGGACATCGAACTTGTGTCCAGGAATATGAACCTACTTAAAAAATGAATGGGAATTAGTTATTTTTGGTTGTAGCATCTGAACAGGTAGCATCATTGCAGGTCGTACTCCCTGACCTGGATTTGGTGATGAAAAGCAGCATACCCCCATCCCTCTGATTTCTTAGCACATGCTTGAACTCTTTTCTCACTTTAGGAATAAGATCTGAGCATTTTGAGGTCAGTGAGAGAGGTGACATGGCCACAGCAACTGCCTTGATCTTTTTCTTGAGATGCTGATAAGTGGCTTTGGACAGTGGAAAAAAGAAATTGCGACTGTGCTGGCCTTGCTAGGGACAGGTTGGACAATTAACACACCTAGTACAGAATTTGTGAGGTTTGCTGTGACCAGCCGTCAGTATGTTGTATTGCTGCATCTGAGAGATGCTCTGAGTTCTGCTTACAAGGTAGCAAGAAGTTCACTCTGAGAAGATTTAATTCCAATAATGACCGCTGAATAATTTACTCATCTAATTTACAAATATTTTTATGGAGAACACTTGAGGTTTTAATTGCACACTCAGTAAATGATTTGTGTGTATCAGTGTTCAGAAGTTTAATGAGAATCCATGTATTTCTGAGTGTTTTGTTCACATCTGGGAGCTGTTTTCACTCATTAGCCACCAGCAGTTACAGGGAGAACAAAGAGGGAACGCCCTGGTCTGGTCCCCTGCCTTGCTCTGCAAGAGGAGCTGGGAGTTGTATACTTCATCTCTTGTAAACATTTCCTTTCACCTCTCCTTTTTAGATAGGGCATTTTATTTAAAACACTGTTGACATACTGTAGATTTGTGTGTGGCAGAATCTTATGAGTGGCATTTTGATGGTACTTTGATTCTTAAAATGCACTTCCATGTGATAGAGATCATTAAATGCAGCCTAACTATGGATTGCTGTACAGTCTCACCCCAGTCATTAATGGAGGGGAGGGGGGAGGTTTGCAGAAGGGCTTAAGCACAATGCCTGAGGTCATGCTTGAGATTATCTGCTCTCTGCTTTTCCAGCAGCTTTCAACCTTTCCAAAGAAATCAAAGCAAACTTTCTGTGAAGTAAATTCCCCATCTTCACGATACTACTCCGAAATTATCTTTACAATTTGTTCTGTCATTTACAATATGCCTTGGTAGTACAGTAATCTCTGCCATTCAAAGCAGGAAAATAAAATTCATTTGTTTGAATCTGAAGAGAACACCTGTTAGATAGAAATAAAATCCAAATATAATGTCACAGATGTGGCATCCCAGGTGAAATCCAAGTCATTAGCATGTTATAGAAAAAATTTTTTCACCCATCTAGTAGAAAACTCAACTGTCTGACAGAATGTCCCTGCTTTCACAGCCACTTCATTAGGTGGACTTCATTTTCCAGCCAAGGGGTGAATGCTGTAGGCTGGGACAGGTCAGCAGCCTCTCTGGCCTCAGTTTGCATTTTGCATCAGGAATTGCTGCAGACCAGGCTTTCTTTTTGGCTCTTAAACAGCAGGCAAAGTTCATGGCCAAGGCAAAGTAGAAGATATTCTCAGCCCACAATCAGTGATAATTCCTCCCAACCCAGATTATCCTCAGAACTCCAAAGCATCGTAAATATGGGTTTCCTCATCCAGACAAACCATCCAAGACTGGCACAAGTGCTGATTTTCAAGCAGTGGCTACTGTTCCAGTGTGATGCACTTGCCCCAGGAGCAGACTCAGGGGCAGCTTGCGCCTCTCTGCCCAGGGAGGGGCAGCTCTCCTGTTACCTTTTTAAATCTTTCTGCTTTTATTCCTTGTCCTCCTTACATAGCACCCACTTTCTTCTTTTTGTTTGTCTGCCATGCAGGAAAAGAGTTAAGGCTCATGATGTGTTGTGCCTGTTAACTCTGAATCTAGACTTGCATTGATTGTAGATTTTCATTTAGGTGTCTAAAAAGTATCTGTCATGTTATCCCAGTTTCTTGCCCATTTATATGCTAGTAGGGGTTATATTAAATATAGGGGAGAAAATAAGCAATTAAGAAAAACAGATTAATTCATATCTCTATTCTCTGTATGAAGAGAACAGTTCAAGGTAAACAAATGTACATAAATTTGATATTTTTATTAAATAATACTATTTATAGCAACAACAAGGGAAAAACAAGGGAGTAAGGGAATTAGTGACCTTGAATCCAGGTACATTATTACTGTATAGATACTGTTTGACTTTAATTTTTATTAATGTAGGTAATGGCTTACATGAGCCTTATGGCTGCATTACTAGTGCTCTAAAATTTAATTAGATTTTTAGAGCAGCCGTTAATGTCTTCTCTAGGATTATATAATTCAGTGGCAATGCAGAAAACTTCATCCATTTCATTAAACTCTGAAAGGAAACTGAAACGAGGTATTTTGTCTACAATACTATCTTGAATTCCTGAGCCTTTCTCATAAAATAAATATGTGCAATCACAGCAGCTCCTTTACTTGCAATGCAGGTTATAGGTAACATGCTAAACCATAGACAGAAAAATGCTGTCTTGAAAATATTTAAATGAGCTTTTTAGGATTAGGATTTTTGTTTCTTCTGTTCGGCCAAAGACTCAGAGCCAGTTGTAATCACTTGAAAGAAGCCCATTTCTAAGGTGAATACAAGGCAAGAATAAGTTTGGCTACACCTCTCCTTACCAGCTTAATAGTCATGATGGTCAGATGTATTCATCAGGTATGTGTGTGCCACTGAAGGAATGTAGATGATAGCAGTTTATTTTCATTACAAAAATGATAGCAGTTTATTTTCATTACAAAAATGTCCTGTCTGTCAAAAATATAAATAAATAGTAATGAATCAGGATCTGTAGCTTTTAATTAATTCAGGAGAACTTTCTGAAGGTGCAGCTGTGGTACTTAAGGGGAAAAAAAGGTATTAGACTTCATCCAAAACCAGTCACTGAAACAGTTCCCAGGAATTTTATAGATGATCTCAGGTTTATTTAGTTCAGACTAAGCAGGGTTAAACAATAGAGAAGAAAAGCTAGTGCCAGGTATGTACCTGGTGTGTATGAGAAGCTGATGAGTATAAGCTGTTGAAATTTGGCACACTGGTGGTATTTTTCCAGTATCTGTGTAAAATATTGCAGTTCTGGGCTGACACGTAGAGTTTGCATTGTGCAAAGGACCAGTGAGGAAATGCCACTTTGGCATCGTTCAAACTGAATTGGTTTGTATCCTTGACTGCTCACTGTCATTGAGAGTGGCTCTTCCTTCACCTGACTGAAATAATAGTATGATAATTTTATGCATGGGAAAGCTGCAGGAAATAATTTTACATCTATGAGGTATTTTGTTCTAAGTTTGGTCCACATCTCTGTGAGTGCCATTTCCCCTATTTTCAGTAATCTGACTGAAATTTGTGTGTCATTTGCTGACTTGCCAATTTTATCAGTTTTTGAATTATCAGTAAAGCAACTTCTGAAGTCTTCCCTAAGTAAACACAGAATAGCTTTTGGCCTGTAAATTATCCTTGGTTATGTTAGAAATTGAAGAGAGAAGGAGAGTTAGTTTTCACTGGATCTATTTCTCAATCCAGAATTATTTTATTTTAAATTCCCCTTGATTAGATGAGCACAGCTTTCAGTACAAAGTTTCTTGATAAAAGTGTTTGAAGGATATGAAGCAAGGAGAGATGCAGAATAATTTGGAAGTATGTTTTAGGGGAAGAGTGGGGACGATTCAAAAGCTGATTAGCTGATGAGTAAGAAAGGGGTATTATCCAGGGTGAGCTTCAGTTGCAAGATAAACCCTTTGGTTATTCAGTGCGTGCTCTGTATTAGGAGAAGATTTGGAAAAGTTTACTGCAGTTACCTGTTCATATGTGCCTGCTAATGAGGAAAATTAAAACAGTACCTTTTTTTTTTGTTTGCTTGGTAAACTTTGAGCTTTGTTTTCCGTCCTGTCATGGTGATGACTGAGAAGTATGTGTTTATGTTGCAGAGTAGATATGATAATGGGTCAAAGGATCAGATGTGTTAAAGAAATTATAATGATTAGTAATAGCGACCTAATTTATGAAACAACCTTCTAGTATAAAATAATTCACTAATTTATAATTATATGATTAATCTAACAAGAACAAAATCAATCATGTCAGTCTCATCAAACAGTATCACAAATTGCTGCAAGTCTTGCAGTAGTTCCTTGAGTGTAACAACACTTATCCATCCACTGAACCCTACATAAAAATCGAGTGTTGAAAACTAAGATGCAAATTCAGAGGGCAACAGTTCAATGGTTCAATACCAGTGTTAGGTAGCAAATAGGTGAGGAAATCTGTCTGACATGTAAGATATTATCTCTAAGCTTTGAAGGAGAAAGATTACAAGGGTGTGTGCTAAAGTGTTTGCTTATGGCAAGGTGCCTGAGACCTGAGAACACCTGAGGCACCAGTGTGCTGCTGCTTACTCTGCCTTTCTATCTCACAGACTGAGAAATTCAAATAAATAAGAAAAATATGGCATTTAACCATTTGAAACTTTCTTCTTAAAGAAATACCACTTTTAAAGAACTAACAAAACCTGTGGTGCTTAACTTTGTTCAAATCTGTTCCTGCTGTAAACCATTTAGAACTAAGCAAATAGTTTCAAGTGTGCTTTATAGATATTGAAGAACAGTGGGTGCTAAATATGAGCTGCATTACAGCTGCTGGCAGTTGCAGAGACAGAAGCAAAACTCAGAGATATATGGCATGGAAATGAGAGACCGTGATATGATTAAGGATCCACAGCAGTCCGCTCAGCAGGTGGGGCTCACATCCTCTGCTGAAGGAAACATGTCTTGCATTTCATCGTGCTGAGTGGCTGGAGCTGGACTGGTGGTTCAGGAAATGACATGAGAACTACTTATTAGCCAGGAAAAATCGGCATCCAGAGACCGGCATTATTCATTCAGCATTATTGATTTAACTTAAAGCCTTGGCAACTTGTTTCATGAGTAGTTCTGGCATTGTTCCACAGGAAAGCTGACTTTGCCAAGGAATTCGCTATTAAAAAGAGTTGAATCAAGTAGCTGAAATATCCAAAGCATTGTGGGAGATGTGAGACAGAAGTCGTGTGTTTATTTTGAGATGAATGCACCAGTATAGGAGCTGCCATTACTTACTTAGGGATTGACATCTGCAAAAGTAAGACCTAAAACAGGTCTCCAGCACTTGTAAAATTGCAAGCCTGTCTGATACCTCTGTCTTTAAGTACTTATAAACTTTGTTTTGTGTACTATCTTCATTTCAGTCTGAGAAGGTTCAGAGTAAATGGATTAAGGTCTTTACATTGCTTCAGCATAAGCCCCTTCTGTAGAAGTGATCTGCCACTTCTGGAAAGTGTCAGTCACCCCAAAGGGACTGTCCTGCATTTCAAATGTAAATAAAAATGATTTTTAAATCAAAGATATCTACTCTGTAGTTAGTAGAATTTCTAAAACCATGGTTAATCCTAAAAAGCTTTTCTATGTGATATTTAATAGAGCAGAGTTAATAATTCATAATTTAATGTATCTGATTAATTTTGCCTCTTTTTCTCAGAATGTCCTCAAAGCGAATAACAATTATCTCAAATGTACTTATTCAAAATGACTCAGTGACCTCTCTTTCTAGACCACTTATTCTTGATTCAATTTTTCATAGCAATGCATAGTTTCTATTGGTTATTGTTCATTAT
This sequence comes from Psilopsiagon aurifrons, assembly GCA_025447955.1. NCBI lineage: Eukaryota > Metazoa > Chordata > Aves > Psittaciformes > Psittacidae > Psilopsiagon > Psilopsiagon aurifrons. The sequence continues at coordinate 5,807 of JAOEHY010031246.1, read as the reverse complement.
TTCTCTACTAATTGATTAATCACAAATCCAGTTAAGAGAAAAAAAGCCAACCAACCCTGTGACAGGAATGCATGAAAATACATTTAAAATTACTTTCTGCAAAGTGTAGTTTTAAAATGCATTTTCAGTGACCTGAAAATGCACAGACAGTTTTCACATGATGCATAGGAAATAAACTCACAAGGGAAGCTGCTAGAGATGAGTTGATTTTAATACTTGGAATGATATTTTTAACAAATATTAAATATAGCTTCCATTGAGATGTATATAAACAAATCAATGACAAAGGTGTTTATACCTGTCCAAGAGATCTCAGTGCATGGAAGAATATGAAGAACGCCAGTATTCTTCTGAACAAGCCCTGGAAATAGTGACAGTCTGGCTGACACTGTCGTGAACATGCAGCACCAGCCTGGACATGGAGGGAGCTGGGGCTGGGTGTCCGTCACCCAAAAGCCTTCTACTGAGTGTAAGCATGTCCTGGCTTGTGTGCTTCACATCACCTTCGCGACAGCCCTGAGGTGGTGATGGAGGTGACCCCAGCTCTTGTGGAGTTTCAAAGTCCCTTGCCTACTTTTAAGTCTAGAAACATGAGTGCTGACCTCTGCTCAAGCCTGACATAAAATCTGCCTTCAGCAGATGCAAAAGTGACAGCCTGGTTCAAGAAGGATGCCCTTTTATTTCACTCCCCAAAATGGTTTTGTTTTCCCACTGTTAGGATCCACAGATATCAGATTTGTAGGAAATGGTGCTCAAGGAATCTTCAAATCCTCACTCTTCCCAAACTAAATGATGCGGCTTATAGTATGCTGTGACTAGTTGTATTGTTGTTCAGTTTCCATTTCTTCAGATAATTCGATTTCTTCCTTAAACTGACTTTCCCATCTGTTTCATTTTCTCTAGCATTTTCATTCCATGGCTACATCTGTACCCACAACCTTCTGCATTCTCTGTCATTCACTTTTTCTCCCTGTCCTGCTGATAGGTGTAGGGACAGTACTATGCCACCACTCAAGCCCTGAAGATGCTTTCAGACATGATGAGCCTGTAAAACTCATTATGTGCTTCGGTGACCCTCAAGTCCTTCATGTTTTTACTGGGAATATTTATAGTGTTAAACTGCACTTATTCTGGAACCTGAACCAAATTCAGGGACCATACAAATACATGAATGTCTTGCTCCGTTTCCTGTCAGCTCTTTAACTGGACCAGGAACCTGCAAGGAATTGGGTTACCAGCAAGATTCACTGCTCCAGGGAAGTTTGAACTTCCTTCTGTGGGTGGTGAAGATGGGGGATGGCACAAATGCTAGCAAGGCTCGATGGGACTCACCAGCAGAACGGGCTGTTGCACAAGGTCAGAGGCAAATGAGTTGCTTTAAAGAGTGGGGATAAACCACTTTTCTCAGGAGCTGTAGACTTAAGAGTAGGGTCGCTGAAAGCTTTTCCTTACTGCCTTGGAAACAGGGTGCTTCCATCTAGGGAAGACCTCAGAAAAATAAGTGATGAATCATGTTGTCCTGGGAATTATAGTATGATCTAACCATGCAAATTGTAAGAAGAGAATTAACCTCTGCTAGCAGATGCACTGAAATGTGCCATGCCCTTAATATCAGGAATTTGGTTTACATAATATAGTGCTTAGTATTTATAAAAAAAAACACCAGGAGAAAGACAGTGGCATTACACCAGGCCGACAGTTTCATCAGTGCATGCATCTCATTGTAGGGAGATTTTTCCTTTTATTTCAGTGTGCTCATTATTTTACACTTTAAAATGTATATAAAAACCTTAATAGTCAAATAGATGGCCTTAATGTTATTGTTTCATTAAAACTAAGGGCTTTATTTGGCTGTTATCTTTCTTCCTGTCTTATAAGAAGTCTGTGATGGTCATTTGTGGTGGCCAAATTAAGAAGCAAGCAGCTTCTTAATGAATTTTCCACAAATTAATTTTCTCCACTAAAACAGTATCAATAAACACAAGCAATTATTTTATGTGGAATAGGAACAAAAGAAAGCATAATAACTTTCTTGACTTTATTTTGTGGAATTAAAAGTACTTCTCTTTTGGCCTCTTTTCAGTAGAGGCTTATACTAAATGATTGCAAATAAAGTAATTGGGAAGAGCATGAATTGCTAGATACAGCTGTTAACACTTTGGTTTAGGTTATTGACTTACCCTAATGCTTTTCCAGATGTCTCTCTGAATTTTACTGCCTTAGATCTGTTGTGATAGTTTTAGGTGGCTTTTTTCTGATTATTTATAATCACATTTGGATGACCTTTTTCTAAAGGAATACTTTTCCCAAAAGAAGCCTTTTTCCAGCTGAAGAAACTAAAAGGTATCAGCATCAAATCTGATTAATGATACCCCATGGTTAAGAAAATTATAAGGCAAGTGAGATACAATCTCAGCAGAAGAATCTAGAAGGAGCAGGATTATCATTCAAGGAAAGAAAGGGGTATTAACACTTTTCTTGTAACTCTAATGGGAGGGAATCGTCTTCAGCATCTTCAGATATTTATGGAGGTTTAAAAACCCATGCTAGATAACTTTTGGTGTAGATTTTAGGGAGGTGTTTGTTTAAATAAATTAATATAGATCAAACATTATTAGTTCATGCAGCTTTGGCAGAAAATTTGGAGAATGAAAGTATTCACATTTATTTTACAAGGTTTTGGATATTAATTTCAAGTGTGATTTCTCCATGCAGGCAGTTCCTTCTCAATGCAATCTAAAAGTGCATTTGCCATATTGTCAAGACCATGCCATCATTTTCAAGTAGAAATCAAGAAATAATTTTTGGCTTTTTCACCACTGCATTTACCTGACCTGCTAAAACAGCTGGTTTGTGTGGTGCCTGCAGTTGCTCCCTACATGACTGCATGCATGGTAGATCTCTTGTGCTGGATCTAGGAAACTGGGAAGTGATGAAACATCTGGGCCATGAAAGAGCAGCCCAGGCCAGTAGTTGCCTGCCTTTTTTAGGTGATTTAGGTCCAGTAACTTGAATTTGGTTTCATAAATGCACGCCGCCACTTACACTGCTGGGTTTTGTGCCAGAATCGGAGCGATGGAGGTGGACTGTGTGGCCCTGGCCACCACTGCTTGTGGTTTTGGGGTTGTCTTTGCTCAGGGGAGACCAGAGAGCCTCACACTTCATGTGGGTGCAGAGCTTAACTCTGTAGCATGGGGGTTTCAGTGATTTTTAAGAAATCATTATTTTTCCAACAATATATGGGTAAACATCAGGAATTCTGTTCAGTGGTGGTATCTGTTTTCAAATAAACTGTTTTGCTATGTATTTGTTGTTTGTATAAAGAGCAGTCATGGGCTATGAACAGGATATGTGCTGCCTTTTGATGGGCTGGTGTGAGAATACGTTAATCACCGTGGTAAACATATTTAAGGATGTCCCGACAGCCGTGAGCGTGATCGTGCCTTGAGTGGCTTTGCTGGTGCACACCATCCGATGAGGGCTCTGCCTGTGTCCGAGAGCCGTGGTGTGGTCTTTCTATGAGGGTTGCAGGGCTGCTAGCAAGGAGATGAAGTTTTTGTCTCCCAGAGCTCTCGTGAGGCTGAAGGGGAGAAACAGTGCCATCTGCTGAGCCCGGCCCCGGCTCTGTCTGCTGTGCCTTTGCTCAACGACAAGGGTAATAGCAGGTATGCACAAAGTTTTAAAGATTAGCCTTCAAATCAATGCATGTGGATATGTACATTATGCCACTTCCTTGGTCTGTGTGATTTTAAGGGATGTAAAAAACACAGGTAGGGATCATAAACCTATTTTTGCGTAAAACCCTTCCATAAGAATCTCACGTGTAATTGAATTGTTTGTTTATGGACTTGTTTATTATTTTTATTTATTTTAGGCAGTCTTCTTTTGGAAATACTGTTCTCTAAAGGCAGTGTTAGCTCAGGCACAATGTTGTTAAACAGAAAATAAATTTTCTGTATTTACCTTGAGGGATTTTAGAATTTACAAATTATAAAGCAAATAATAATAAACTTCAATTTAGAAAGCTTTTGACAGGAAGAAAATGAAAAGTGAGGAGAGAATGTTCCAAAGAAACTTATTCCAATTCATTTTATAAACATGAGCAGAATAAAAGCTATGTATGGGTTTGACAGTCAAACATGCCGACTTGTATAAAAAATAGCACATTTTCTTTGACTACTGTTTGTGAATGCCTGGCTTTAAATACTCAGTCTTAAAGCTAATGAAGGACTTCTGAAGACAATATGGTGAAAGAAATTCTAGCAGCCCACATAGCTCCCATCTGCTTTTTGTCGGCAGCACAGCCTGCATCAGACACTAGCAACAATGAAAGATGCTTTAACTGTGGGTGATAAGTGAGTGTATTTTGGTCCAGTTTAGGCTGAAGCTATCAATCTATCAGTTAATTTGGCGTTGGGTATGAGTCTGGACCTTTGGAAATGCATTTTTTTTTTTTTTTTGCATTTAAAGGACTTATTTGTGCTACCTTCTCACTCATTTCCAGTAGAGCCAGGATAAATGTTATAGAGTGATTTAAAGTAGACAGTGCAGGTTTAAGAGACTAATTAAAACAATCCTATTGTAAATTTCCTAATGCTTTTTGAGAGGCAGAGTGTCTGGCTTTTTCTTGTGAAGTTTTACCATTTGAAAGTGACTCAGTCCGTCAGTTCAGATATTGTTATGGGCAAGGTCAAAAGCATTAAGTGTGCAGGTAGTTTGTAATTGGCTGTCTGCAGAAAACAGCAGGGAATTCAATCTATTACATGCACTTCGATGCACTAAACCAACTACTCCATGAAGCCATTGGAGCATAAAAAATGCTTGCTAATCTCTCTGCAGTAATTATTGCAGGTGTGCCATGCTTGAATCAAAGGAGGCATTTGTCTCTTGATGAACTTAAATGTTCTAGGGATTTTTTTTTTTCTTTTAATAAATTACATTCTGGCATTCAGAGACTTTAGGTGACATTAGGGAAAAGTGTAGTTAAGGAAAAATTAAAAAAAAAGGTATTTGGATAATCAGCAATGTTCTTGGGAACCAGGGCTAATTCTAGCGAGCAAAACTAGCCTGACGTCTGTCACTCTTTTGTTTGGATGATTTATTTGCTGTGTCTGCTGAAGCAGGAAAATAAAGACCTATACATCTGGAAGCCTAGAGTTTGAAGATGGTTGAAAATCATGATGTTCGACATAAGAACTTGATTTCACTACATTAATCAAAATTATTACTATGGAGAAACTTTAATGCAATAGAATTCAGATTTTGGAGGGTAAAGAAGCATTGAAAGCCCAGATGCAATGCTACAATCTAGAGTAGTTGGTAACTATTGATTTTTGCTTGTTTGAGAAATAGCATGCTGGCTGTTTTCCTCTGCTCTTGGCCTTTAGATGCGAGTGGGGGTCTTAGGTCTTTTTGCCTCTATGCCCTCTTCCTATGCCTCTAAACCTAGCTGTTACAAGTCATTAATAGTAATGGGAACTAAAATGACAGCGGTGGTTTTCACATGCTTTCATCCAGCCACAATCTCTCATAAGTGCTCGATTACTAAGACAACACTGAATGTATTTGTTAAATCACAAAATATGCAGTTCTTGTTTCTGTTTCATTTTTGTTAGTATTGCATGACTTCAGATGAGTAGCTTGATATCTATTATTTTGAAGCACTGGACACATGATTTTTGTAATAGCTATTACTTATAATGTGAGGCAGCATACCTGTTTCATGTTCTGCAGTTTAGCAATGGTAAATTTAATATTTATATTTTATACTGACAAAAACTATTTCCCTGTTCCTTGGATCACTTCTA
>JAOEHY010031244.1:31090-45586 GCA_025447955.1 Psilopsiagon aurifrons | reverse complement strand
TAACAACAAAACCGAAATCACACTGAAGAATATCCTTGAAGTAGCTGATGTAATCTCACAGATATGGAAAGCAGCTCACCTGAACAACTCATCTGCAACTACTGTTCCGGAAGAGTCGGTCTGCTCCCTGAAAATTAACTGCTTAGGTTGCAGGCATCTTTCAGATAACGTCACTCAACAGATCTTTTGAGGAACCTGATGTCGTCTGATTGCTCAATTATGACGTTTAGAATCAAATCTATTAGAATGATTACTCACAATTCCAAATGCATTATATAAACTTTAACTCCACCTCTTGTTTGTCATTCATTCTATCAGCCAAGCAAATTTAAGCATATTCATAATGGTTTTATGAAATGATTTGTTTCACCTTGCAAACATTTCAGAACTTGAAATGTTCTCAGGTTATACTGAGAAGAGCAATGCTTATGACTGATGATTTTTAGGAAATATTCCCAAAAGCGACTGAAAGAAAATTAATAAAAAGCAAGCACAGTCCTAAGCAGATGAGCTGCTGGCTTTATTGTCCTGACTTGCACAAGAAAACCAGAAAACATCATTAAATAATACCTCTGTGTATAATTCTGATGCTGTTGGTCTCTGGACTCAGTATCTGGGAATGTTTTCCTCTCTGAGCACTGAAAATGTTGGCATCCTTAGAGCTGCATTTCACACCTGGAGGATTTCCTGTCAGAAGGGATGATTTTACCTCTTCCTGCCTGCTGTGATACAACACCACCACTTTTGTCGTATCCTAATTTAAAACTAACCTCAGAAATGTCATGTTCTGACTCACCTTCCACCTGCCAGTCCTGTCAAACCTGAACTTTTCCCAACTGCTCTCCCATGTATCTGAGATACACTTCTTGTAAACCTATAAGTTAAGGTGAAAGAAGGTGAGCCAAAATGAAACACTTCCTTCTTTGTTTTACCTCAGTAATGTACAATGATGATCCAACAGCACCACTGCCCAAGCCAGAATACCCAAGTATCAGGCATAATGAAGGCTATTTTCACCTACATTATTTCTGCAGCCCTGTAATGAAATACATCCCCTAATTTCTAGTTTCAATTTCCAGTATTTCATGAAGGGAAATTAGACTCAGACATGTGATCCATCCCTGATACACTTACCACATTTCAGTTCTCAGCAGATCCATTCTTGGTATGTACAGTCACATCCCTACTTAGCCACAATACCACCAGCATTGAACTGTGTTTTAACCATTTCCATAGACTAAGATTTTGTAACCAGGAATCTCCAACCTGCTGGGTTTTGCAGAGTGAACAGGCTATTATTTCTGCAGTTACAGAAATCAAGGCAAAGTTTTGTGTTTTCTTCCAAATGTCAACTTGGTGGTGTGATGCGTGGAATGCAGAGGCGCTTTACCAACCTCAGAATATACTGCATAACATGCAAAATGAATTGAAAGATTATAAATATACCAAAGCCTGCTTTACCAACCTCAGAATATACTGCATAACATGCAAAATGAATTGAAAGATTATACTTCACACTGAAGTCAATGCTCTGTACTTCCTGTCTTGTGTACTAAAGCAAGGTTTGTAGCATGCTTTTAATTGGAGCTGCTTAACACCATCCTTTATAAACCACACTTCACATCATCACCAAATCATTGTCATGTGTCAGATGTGTGGATCAAAATTTCACAGGAGCCATTTCCTCTGGACACGCTTTTATTTTGGAACACTCAATACGCATAACAAGGATTCTTGCCAGAGGTTTAAAAAAAAACCAAGAAAACCCCTCAGTTTTCTGAAGAACTCTCACAAATCCTTTGCTTGAGGCAATTTTAGAGACCCAGAACTATGGCCTAAGCGTTTACCTTCAACACACAGTGTGCCACGTGAAACCCGGCTAGCTTTTGTTTTGTTTTAACTCAGGAACATCTTAAGAATAGTCACACAAGGGAGTATTGCTGAATCTGCCTTCCAACACACCTGAACTACGCTAGGGATTTTTTAGCAGTGCTGCCCCTTCAATTCTCCTCCATTAGAACACAACACATAAACCCAAGAAATTAATCAACTGCAACTCTCTTACTGGGCCTGGTCTCTGCAACATTCACCATCTCCTGTTAAGGCTAGAAAAATCCACATACAAAGATCTGCAAGAACTTTAATTATACTAAATAAGAAAACTCAGTCATACCTGGGATCAAAGAGGCAAACAAGATTCTAAGCAACAACTCCCATTCTCCCTCTCTTTTTTCTTTCCACATGATTTTAATGCATATTTGCTGTAGTTTAGCTTTCTCTTTTACACATGAATGAAAACTTCACAGGTGTCACCACAAAACATACTGACTAAACACACACACATATTTTACAGTCCTGCACTTAATGTCAGCTGCTGTACATCATCTGACAAGAAAGCACACTCCCAAAGAAAGCATGATTTTCTCACAGGAGCAGGCTGTGTAAGCACTGCAAGAAGAGATAAACGCTGTAATCACAGTAAGAACTTGGAATACAATGCCACTTCCTCTGTAAAATAATTTCATTTTCCTTTTGCAAGGAATAATATTGCTTGTTTACTAAAAATAAAAACAACCAAAACCCAGTGGAAACTATGGAACACCATTAAACAGTTGTTGTGTGATTACTGAAGAACAGGAAGAGTGACAAGTTCCAGTCTCTGCAAGCAACAGAGACCTCCTAATACCCCATTAACTTCAGTAGCTTTTCCTCTAGTTGGCTCTGGAGCAGAAAAATCAGCAGCGCCAATGAATCAAACTGTTATGTCAAGTATTATTTATTAATTTTTCAATGGAGATGCTGGCTTCACAGTCAGCCACTGTAAGCCAGTGAAGGCAACAATTCCTTTCCGGCCATGTGTTATCATGCCCTCCTGCTGCACCAGCACTCCCAACTTTGCTGCCACACAGCCAGTTGGGGCTCATTACTAAGAACAAATCCTGCAAAAAAACACCACCACGAATAGTCTTCAGCCCTTCTAAGACATGATCTGATTCATGCTGCAGTTGTGTAATCTCCAACATCACTATGATAGAGAGGACAAGAATGTGCATGGGAAGAAAGGGACCATGATTTTTGGCAGTAGTTCAGATTTGGACTACCTGGTGCATGAAACTGCACTTATTTGGTTCCTTAACACATGCACACACTTTAATAAAACACAGAGTTCTTTTCAGAGTAGCAGATACGTTGTGATCAGCAATGTAGTCCAAAGTTTTTCTCATTACAGATACGTACTTGTGTATACAGCATGACAAGGATGGCACATGGTGGAGCAAAGCAAACACTTCAGGAATGAGATACAACCACTTTTCAGATGAGAAGGGAGCAGAATTCAGTGGCTTTAGAAAGGAGGCAGATAAAGGAAGTCAGATGACCTACCAGCTGGGCCTTATGACTGGTCAGTAAACAAGAGGACAGATTACCAACATAATGCAAACTGCAACTCATGTACTGCCACAGCAGAGATGATGCAAAGTGGAACTGTTCAGCTATGGTTGAAAACACAGATTAATTCTAACCCCCTCCTATACGGTTTGGGGTTAAAGAAGTATTTACATACACTTACTTCCAACTTCTGCTAGAAACCCCCCACCGTTCTCCTGATCTCTCTTCCAGCAATTTCATTCCCTTTCCTCACTAAACTTGGGCATCCAGCCAACAGCATGATCATGCTTCTCTTTCAAACCACCCTAAAACATAAAGCCAAACAAACCAAAATAAGTGAAAGTTGGAGAAGCAATGTCGCAATAGATCCAACACTGAGGAAATGAACCAGAATCTCCAGCTCACCAAGTCCGGTTAAACTGGGGAAGTTCAGCTCCTCCTTGACCAGCTGCATTGCAAGAATATCTGGGTTTTTGTGCAAAACATACATACAGTATTTATCTCCCCAAGGGAAAAAAGCCTTTGGACTGCACATACACAGCTGGTAAGGCAGCATACACCCCTTCATTGATAAATGTGTTTTAAAGGAGGCTGTTTTGGTTTGACCCAAACCTACTCCTTGTTGACTTTCAACTAAAAAGAAAAACAAGCAAAAAACCACAAACAACCAGGAAAAAAAAAAAAAAAAAGTCAAATCATAGCATAAAATCTGTGAGCATGGCCGTTTATATCAGTTTAACCAAGACAGCTTAAAATGGCATTTGCAAGACTTGGAGGTACACCCTCTGGAATCCAACTATACTGGTGTCAAATTATTGCCTCTATTGGATACTGCTTACCAGCCCTTTGCTGTAACTTACTTATTCTGCAACACGTGTGAGCGTTTCTCAATTTACATCAGGCAGAGAAGCAGTCAGTTGGCTCACATGATTTTTAAAGTTGTTTAAACTACTCCTCCAAATTTTGCCTGAAGCTAACTTGGGGAGAACTTACACGAACTGTGTTTCTAGTGGATACGGAAGGGGAGTGGCTTCCTTTGGTAGTACAACCCCTTTAAAGTAGCTGTTATCCCCAGGCTGGCAAGCAAGTTGAGGCCCCACCTTTACAAGAAGGTTAAAAAAAACCCCAAATCAAACAACTGACCAAAACAAAATCCAATCCAGGAGGGAAGAAAGAAAAAAAAAAAAAAAAAAAAACTTATGGAAGAAAATCTTTAATCAGGATTTTCTAAGCAGACATTACTTGGACTTGAATCAGATCAAAGTGCTCATTACTTCAGCATTCTATCTTCTTCTAGCATTAAGCAACCATCTCAGCTAAAAAAAAGGAAACTAAGCTCATTTTGTAAGTGTCCTGCTGCAACACCATTACTTAGAATCATTACACAGTTCAGATTTGCTCCTTTGATTCAGGACTTCAATCCCAGCCTATACATCATGAAATTTGTCTGTCCTGTATTTCTTCCCCATCTATTTTTATTTAAGAAACCTGCTTTTCTCAGTGCTCACACTCAGGATCATGGAGAATGAATACCAATAAATGGACATACCCCACCAAAAGTATCAGCACTTCATAAGATGTTTGCTTCCCCTATGCCTCCGCTGGTCTTGTCCCATATTATTTAGGAAGGACATACCTTCCTTCTAGGGACTTCCATAATCACGAAAGAATTTCTCATTTTCTGTTACATTCCCATTTAAAACCTCAAGAAAACCAACTATTAAAGACTTGAGTACAACTTCTCACTTTCACAGGAGCAGAACTAACCCGGCTGTCACTTCGTAACTTAAAACCAACTTGATCTTGGTGATCTGGTTAAGAGCGCAGAGGAGAAAGGAACTGCACAGAAACAGGAATGAATGCGGCAAAGGGCTGCAACTTCTTCAACCTGCTGTGACACGGAAACTGTACTAAAGCTTCATTAAACTTCAGCTGAAGACATTCTTTTGCTGGGTTGTGTTGAACTGCTGAGTCTAAAAGTCAAGTCACTTAATAATACATTTTTTTTAATCTTGTTTTCAGTTAAAAAGCTCCCTGTTGTCACTAAACTTGTCCTCACATCATGGTAAATTGTATTCAAAATTTACTTCAGCACAGGACACAAAGCAAGCTGCCACCTCCAGAAGAGAGGGCTGAGCTACCGTTGTAATGGGAATTGGCTCTTTAAGAGAGAAGAGAAGGCTGTGTGTTCTACGTGGCAACTTTTCATTTCCTTACATCTGCAAGTTTAAGGAAACACATTTTTCTCAGAGTCCAGAGGCTGGCCAGTAAGCACTCAAATGGCTTTGAGGTCTTCACATACATTATCGTTTCCTTCAATTCTGTTTCCCTCACCTTTCCATTTTACATGTAAAACCTGCAGCATGCAGCATGTACAAAAGGAACCATGCACAGAAGCAGCTATAATATAGCAGCAGTCAGACAGAAAAGACTCTTACCAAGAATATTATACTATATACATAAAATACTATATGTACAACTTCTCACAAAAAAGACAGGAAAACAAAAATACGAGAAAATATTAGTTCCTTCATCTCATGATTAGACTCTAAGGTACTATGCTAGATACCACATAGTTTAAAATCCATAGTCAATCTTCAGCTATTCAGAAAAGGAGGGGGAAGAAAGGGGCAGAAAATGTGGATAAAGCAACACCACAAGTTAATACAAAGGCTAATGCAGATGGTGTACAATGTTAAGTAATAACAGATACTAACAGAAAAGTATCAAGACCTTCAAGGCAGCAGTGAGCCAGGCCAGAAAGTCCCTCTAAGGCAGCATAGTGCCTTTGGAATAAATTTATGTTGTCTAAGCTGGCACCCCCACAACCAGCTCGGGCACTGCAAATACACCTATTACATTTTTAAACCACCTGGGACAACCTGTTCATGGCTATCGACAGTTCTGCCTGAAGAGACTATCAGTGAGGAAGAATGCATGTTACTGTGACTTTGCTTAATGCTCTGCTCTGGCTTTCCTCTGTATCAGTGAAGTATCTCATATATTCAGAAATTCCAACAGCTCTGTCATGAAACCCTAACTTGGGGAAGGAGACCTGGCACAGACTAAAGGCAGGAATAGGTCAGTCAGGAAGGCTGGAAACATAAAATGCAACCCACAAAGGCTTCATATTTCCACCATTCATCTCTTTATTTCACTAAAAGCTAGCAATGACTTCATCTTAACATTACACATAAAATTCTCCACCTACAAGCATTTTCACATATAAGTAAGTCAGTTAATGTGACAGCTGCAATTTACCTACTGTCCCATTAGTTTTGCATATTTCCCTATTTCCCCTATGTATTTCACTGATCAGCTCAAAATACATTACCTTACTCCCTTTTTTCCACAGACAGTTTAAGTTGAATGATATATTAAAGTCAGTAATAGATGGACAGACCATAAAGAAAAACATTTTAGCTGTGAATACATTTCATAATGTCTTAAGGAGAGAGTTAAAAACAAACCAGCTCAAACCAGAACTGGAAATTCAAAGGTCCTAAAAAGCAAAGTGAGTAATTTCACATAAAAAGGCCAATTACTTTCACAGAAAGGCAAGCATTTCTATAAAATTTTATGCCTGTTATTACCACATTTCTCTGAAGCTCTTAATAGAGTGCCTCCGTATTTACAGCACTTAGATGCAGCTTCATCAGACTACACAGTAAGGTCACCAAGTATGTCTCACAGCACTGCAGACACTAATCTGTCTTTAGCAGGATGGCATTTTATTGAGGAGAAAAGTCAATAAAATCCAACAGTCAAAAGTCCTATGTTCTTTTAATGACTCCTTGAGGCCATCTCTCATGCTGACATCATCCCTAACAAAAAAAGTCTGTTACACTTTACACCAGCAGCGCTGCAATCTTCAATTGGACAATTATTGCCAGAGTTCTAGAAAAAGAGCTGGAGCCTCACCAAGTCGTCTGTGCAGTACAAGCCATTTTAGTGTCAAGAAAGAAAACAACAGTACAGAATATGTATGGAAAATACCCTGTATCAAACAGAGAGGCCAGCCAAATGAAGACATAAATGACAGCAATTGCCAAAACATATGTTCATCATATGAAATAAATCTTGAATCTGGAAACCATAGAAGCCACCTTCTGCAAAAGCACGCCATGCCGATGTTAGCAGGGATCAAGAACTACAGACCTGGTGGTCACAATTACACCCATCTTCACTTTTTTTAAAGCTCATCTTGCTAAGAGCTAGTAGCAAGGCTATCAAATGATTGTTACATTCTCAAATCAGTATTTGAGGTGAACTCCACACAGCTTTTTAAAGAAGTATCCCTGGCAGCAAACACACAACACAAAATCTAACCGAATCTCACTACAACTTAAAATAGAATTCTTTTCAAAACCAAACCAATCCCTGTTCAGGAAAATGCTGAAGTTGAGGTTTAACAGTAAACATTGCTCTGAAGAGGCCATGATGGAAGTTCATGTCAAACTGCAGCACTCACTTCGAAAATTTTTGGCTGATTGGTTCTATCCCTCCATCTCCTTAGAGAAACATCAGGTTTGTGCATGCAACAACTCCATCTATACCATCTCAGTACAAACTGCACACAGCAGGAGAAAAAGGAGAACAGAAGGTTTTTTGCATTGTTAGGAGAATTCTTGACAAACACTGAGCTGTGTGGCAACTGCCCACACTGCACAATAACGACAACAGGTCCACTCCCAGAGATCTCTGCTACTCCATTTTCATAATGACTTCTAACTGCTGGTATTTTTAGAGCTCTCTCTATAAAACCTTATTTCACAAAGTGGTCATTCACAAACTGTAAAAAATCCAAATGTGAAAATCTCAGAGGTGCAGATAAACTGCTTCAGACACGTCACACATGGCACAAGCATGACATGCTCTATGTATGAGAGCACACTACTGCTCCTCAGCAACATGACACCCTTCTTCCTGCCCACTGCTTATGAAATACTTGACTGTGTTCCAGGAGAGCAGGGTTTCATTTTACACCACTGCTTCACAGAGTTAGCGGTGAGGGGAAGTGGGCAGCAAGTGAACTCTTCCCCTCCCAACCCCCATGACAAAGTTTCTTCAGGTACAAAAGGAATTGCCCAACTAAAATTGACTTTAAAAATCCATTTTCAAGCAAAACACATAAAAAAGCTTTGAAAATGGGGCTAGAACTATTTCCAGATTGTAAGTCTATGCCCAAAGCTCTGGATCCATCTGTATTTTTTCCTATTAAAGATTACAAGCATTGTTAAAAGCATACATTAATATTTATTCAATCCATTTATCTTTCACAAAACCTCACTAGGATAACAGGCTTGGGGAAAAAGAGGAACAACAATCTTCAGCTTGGGTGAAACCGCAGGTAAACTTGTAGTTTCAGCACTGCAAGAAAATCCCAAACACATCCAACCTACACCACAGAAAATAGTCCCACTGCAACAATCACTCCATGAATTTTAATCAAGAGATTTAATGGAAACAATTCAACTTTAACAACTTTCAGAAGCCTGCTGAGAGTTATGGGGAGATCGGAGAGAAGGACTTTGATGCAGCGAAGATACTGGATAGCTTAAGAGTCCTGAAATTACAAACCTGATTTTCAGTGAATAGCAAAGAATAAGCCAATGAATCACTCACAGCAAAATGGAAAGGTTACACATGGAAAATAATAGGCTCTGCTATGCAATTTTAAAAAGACATTATAAAAAAGGCACTGCATTAAAAGATTAATTTAGCTTTGGAATAAATATGGAAGTGATCAGCAAAAAGAAAGCAGTAAGGGTAGGAAAACGTGAGTCAAGCGGGATATTTGAAGTTTATACAAGAAGAAAAATGATGATAAAGCACTAACAATAGTAATGGAACTAAGTATTTCTTTTGCTCTGAAAGTAATATTGATCTCATTACAGTAAGTACAAGACGAGGAAGGAAATCTATCCTGGGATCTCCAGAAGCACACCTGTACTTCTAACAGAAGTGAAATAAAACTCTTCAGGCCATTATAAAACAAGAATGAGAAACTTGTGGAAAGCCCCACCATAAAATATATTTGAAAATAAACCCATTTTAATTTCTACTTCACCTGCTAATATTTAACATTCTTTACAAACCAGAATTTCCCTATCACTATATTAACTTGCAACTACAGGCAAAGAAGAAACAGCTGTTACAATTGTGATAATACCACATAAAAGAAATAGGGCGCCGCATTTCATTCATGCACAGTAAGAAATCAAGAGTGGCAGCGATCACAAAACAGGATGCCATAAACCAATTAAAACCTTGGTAAATAAGAATTTGCCACTGGAGTTTGACATCCCATGAAAAAGCACCAACAATACAGCAGGAATGACCTTTCTGCCACAAAAGCTACATAGAAAAGCTGTCACATGGGAAGTAACATGAAGAAAACACTTGAACAGCTGGAGTGAAATGAAGTTTATTACAGTGAAACTATGCTATAGTTGTGAAGCATCATTAAGGTTACATTTACAATTTCATATGCACATGTATTAAACTCTTGCTCGTTAATCTTCTCTCCCCTCCTGGAAGATGCTACCTGCCAGAGGCAGGCTGTTTTATCAGTCAGTAACACCAGTACACCAACGAACTCCATAACACCACATACTCATCTTACTTATTGAAAAGGATGCCTCCAGCTTTACAGGTGTTAGCATCCCCAGTTCCTTTTAAGTACTGTCAACCCAGCACATCAGGTTATTTTATGATTCTATGATTACATGATGTAGTAATATAGTTTCAAATCAAATGGCATGGAAGCAAAATACAAAGGCATACTAAAAAACTCTTTCAACAACTTTAGTCTGTGTACAATGTAAACCTTGAAATGAAATCAAAATCAAGCCCTCCAAGTAAGATACATGGCTTATGATTTCTTTTTCTTTTTCCCCCTCTTCTTTTCATGGGACATAAACCATGTTAGATTTGTTTAAAATTGCAAGGTTTTGCCTGAGAAGTAAAACAGTGCACCAAACAAGTTGTTCTACAAGTATGCCTGACGTCTGTATCACCATGCAAACAGCAAGGAAGCAGGATGTACCACACAAATTAGAGAGAGCAAGATGCAAAGAGATAGGAAACACAGAGATAGAAGGATTATTTAAGGTCAAAACCAGAGAATGAAAACCAAAAAGGAAAATCAGAAAGGCATCATTTTGTTAAGTATGAACATATTTTCTTCTAATACTATGAAAAAATAGACACTGTGTTGAGCAGACCGAAATACCCCCAGCTGGGAATAAGAGAAGTATAAACTGCTTCTTCAAGAGTGAAGCAGGAGCCACAACAGGTCCTCTCTGCCTCTTGCACTGCATCACATCAGTCCAGTGTAGGAGTAAAGAGAAATTCTCTTAGTTCTGCTCAGTTCTTGCTGTTTGTTTGCTTTTGTAATCTCCAGCAACTGTCTGATACATTTCCCATTACTATACTGAAAAAGCTGCAGAGACACATGCTGTAGCCATTCATCAGAAGAAACCCCTTCCCCAAAACAAAGGGGACAACAACTCATTCAAGTCATTCCAGAATCTGCTCATACAGCTTCTAAAACCCCTTCCATTTCCATCAACGGACACTTCATTAGGGACTGCAGTGCTAGGACAAGGGGTAATGGGTTCAAACTTAAACAGGGGAAGTTTAGACTGGATATGAGGAAGAAATTCTTTCCTGTAAGGGTGGTGAGGCACTGGAATGGGTTGCCCAGGGAAGTTGTGAATGCTCCATCCCTGGTGGTGGGTGTTCAAGGCCGGGTTGAACAGAGCCTTGGGTGGTTTAGTGGGAGGTGTCCCTGCCCATGGCAGGGAGGTTGGAACTCCATGATCTTAAGGTGCTTTCCAACCCTAACTATTCCACGATTCTGTGATTCAAGGAAATATTATTATTTTCTCTTGTTTCTTGAGTGTATACATAGGTGTTTTGTGGACAGTAGGTGTAACTCAGGCATATGATCTTAAAATTCTTTCTAAAGCTTTTTTTATATTTTTTTCCTGAAGTCATCGCAATGCATGACCCTTGTTAGAGGGCTCTTTCAATGTACTGTGCACTTCTCTGATACTGTCACAGTTAATGGTCCCCAGTCTGTCCCTGTTAGCCTTGTTCATGTGCTTGTCAGCCTCATATCCTGAACAAAGAATGTATCTCAATTTGGCAGCATGATGAGAATTTGTACTTGGTGCTCTTGCTACAGGCAGTGAGCAACTGGAATTTGATAAAATCAGTAGCATGTTTTCATAGGCTTAACTCACCTGGCTTTGGTTGCTGAGTGCAGTCAGAGCTATCACTGCTGGTGCATTAGTAATTGCTCTCTCTTTGGAGCTTGCACGTTCCAAAGCCATTTGGGGAGCAGAGGCAGACCAGAAAGATGTGCTTCCCTGATGTGTAAGTGCAGTTACCATTGACGTTAATTAAAGCAGGTACCTCAGGATTCTGTATGTGGCTATTAAGTTCTGCATATTGGAGCAGGTGAAGCTCCTAGTTAGTAAAATAAGTGCAGACAAATATAATTGAAATGTGGGCTGCTTTATGTGCATAGAGTTGGCAAGGTTACTCAAGATCTCTGAACCTGTATGGATGCAGTTAGCATGTCAGTTAACACGTATTGTGACCTGTTTGAGCTGTATCTTAATCATCATAAGCAACTATATGGAGCAGCTGAGTTTCTGTTGTACACAAGCAGGACAGTATTTAAGCCTGTGACATTCATTTAGTAGCTCATAGAACAACTTTGCTTTGGATGGCTCATTTTGTTGTCTCCTCTGGGAAAAGTAGCCCAGGTATATGAGATTGAAGAAAATTGTGGCAGACATCTCTTTGAAATACAGCTGTATCAGAAGGAAAAGGAAGAGGTTGGCCAGTCCCTTTCAGTTTTAGGGAAGATTATTTCATAAATAGCTTAGTTTCATAAATGGCTAAAAGATGAATGTGCTGACAGTTGCTGTGGTTATGTACATTGGATTATCTATGCTGGTATGGTTGGTGGTCATTGTGATGTGGTATATTACATATGCTTTAATTCTAATAGGTCAAAATTATTCCTTCATTTTTGCCTGCCAATCCCAAAAGCATCGCACAGATATAATATCACCATCATGGCCCAGGGCTGTGTTACTGCAAGTTGATATTTACCATATTTCACAAAACCTGAGCGGGTTAGCATGAGTAGGAGTTGGGAACTGGCTTTGACCTGACCTGCAGGTGGCATCTTCTTGCCCCTTTTCCATAGCCCATTAACCTTCTTCAAGGCAGAAAAAGCCCTTGCGTGCTGAGACCTCCTCCACATGAGAGACTGACAAATAGGGCCTGTGCCACTGTGATGGACAGTCCCTTCGGGCCCTGTGTTCCTCTGCTGGATGCAGCAGTCAAAAGCATTTGAAGTCAACAGTCATGTCTTAAAGTGTAGTGCCTAGTTAAATTTTTGAAATGAGTGAAACTTAAGAAAGTAATTTTTCTCTGATCTGATTCCTTTGTTTGCCTGAGATCAGTGACAGGATCTGTTTCAGTATTTCATATACGGTGAATGGGACCTCGGTTCAGAAAAGGGTTTACCCAGGGAGGTATTTCATCTGCTTGGATCTCTAAAGTCACTGAAGCAGGGAACATGTAGATCCAATCTGAGCAATAAATAGTTCCTCCATTCAAACACCAACCAACATGGTGGCAAAAGGAAAGGAAAAAAAAACCCATATCATGCAGACTGGGCCCTCCTGGGGGCTGCCATGTGGCAAACAAGCTGCCCATGGTATCTGAGGACAGGAGCACCAGGAGCTTTCCGAGCCCCAGACAGCCCAGCGCGGATGTTGTTTACATGGGCTTGTAGAATTGAGGAGGTGCCATTCTGAACCTCTCGCTGTCAGAAAAGGTTTTACTTGGACTTCAGTGAAGCCAGGCTTGGGTATCCATGAATTTAAATCTATTTTGTACACCAGCTCATTTTCCAAGTGGAGAAAAACTTGGCTTGTTTTAAGCCACAGATACTTTGCTGAGTTTGTTACAGGATACAGTCAACTATTTCAGCACCAAAATTCCTATGAATTGCAATAAAACTTACTGTCAAGCAAATTACTCTTGTTTCATTGATTTAACAAGTGTGTAATTTGCACTGGTTACAAAGCTGAGTTTTATCCAAGTAGATGCGATGGTGCAAGCTTACCACATAGATCAAGCGCTACTTGAAGAGTAGAAAATATCCTCTAGTGAGCTTTTTGCATTCGGCAAAATTAAAGGGACTTATTTATTTAAACTGTTCACAGCTTAACCAGAGGGAATGCTTCTACTTAGCCTAAGCCACTTGTAATGGTAATGACAAACTGAGGTTAGGTAAGTCAGTGTCATGTTAATTCAGCTGCAATTCATGTTACACAACGTGACCTTTGGCAGTACAACTGAAACACTCTTGTTCAGCTTTTTCTTCAACCTGTGCTTAAGACAAAATCTCATTCATTACCAGGGATGGCATTACCTGGTTTTCCTCTGATGCACAAGTTGTCCATCATGTAGCGTTTGTATTTTATGCAAGCATGTCCAAGAGGTGAAAAGAATTTGAATGCTTAGTATTGCATTTAAAATGCATATGCATTGTCAACATCATACATTCTTACAGTTAAACTCTGCAGAGAGCCTGTTTGGTGAACAGTGAAACTGTTTGCAGATGTTTTCTTGCTTCATACCTAGAAATGGTTATAATCCCTGGCTGTTGGATATCACAGTTTTGAAACATTTTAAATACATTTGCCATATAAAGCTGTGTTTAAGCAGCACAAAGACCTGTAACAATCTTTGAATTTTTCATACTTTAGGTACTTTGGAGCCTAAGTTAGAGACCAAGGACATATCTGTATGAAGTAATAAAATAGTGCTTGTTCTGTGGCTCCAAAGGCAAGTGACACATCTCTGTTCATGTCTGCGCCTTAACTTATTTTCCCTTCTGAGGCAGGATGGCCCTGTACTTGCTGGCTGCTGAGAGCTGTCCCTGCCCTGTGCTATCCCTAAACTCTGCTGGGCTTTGTTGAAGAGAGAGTAACTGGCATGAGCCAGAGCTGAGTCAGAAGCTGTGCTAGCAGTTCTGGAGTGTGTGTGGGGGTGGGGGGGGGGGCCCCACCCCAAAAT
>JAOEHY010031244.1:0-20450 GCA_025447955.1 Psilopsiagon aurifrons | reverse complement strand
GGGAGGGACTCTTCATTAGGAACTGTAGTGAGAGGACAAGGGGTAATGGGTTCAAACTTAAACAGGGGAAGTTTAGACTGGATATGAGGAAGGAGTTCTTTACTGTAAGGATGGTGAGGCACTGGAATGAGTTGCCCAGGGAAGTTGTGAATGCTCCATCCCTGGCGGTGTTCAAGGCCGGGTTGGACAGAGCCTTTAGTAGCAAGGTTTAGTGTGAGGTGTCCCTGCCCATGGCAGGGGGGTTGGAACTACATGATCTTAAGGTCCTTTCCAACCTTAACTATTCTATGATCTATAAAATGCAGTTGCATTACCTTGCTGCACTTCACACAGATTACATGAAAAACAGTGGAACTTTTTTCAATAGTAGGGAGCACTATCCAAATGCCCAAGGCAATAACAACACAATTCTGTATTCAGAGCTAAGTTTCAACAGTAAGCAGAATAGACTAAAATTCACATGGGTCACTGAACAACTGTGGGGAGAGGGGGAGGGAATTGAATAGCTGCTCACTAATCCCACTGTCCTCTGCACAGAGCAGACTATGGCTAAAAAAAATGTGTTCCTCCAGCCAATGCCTGGGCTGCATAGCAAGTTCGGATTTTTTAGGCACATCCTCATTTTGGAGTGCTTGAACTACATTTAGGGAAGACTATTAAATACTTTCAAATCGGTAAAACTACCAGCTAGAAAAGAACAAAGGCTCTCCTCACTCTAAAGAGACTTCTGGGCTCTGTCAGCGAAGGCAGCAGTTTGTAGTGTAGAACCATAAGTGAGGCTGAAGTAAGGGACTGTCGGGACAGTTATGGGGACTTCAAAAGGAAAAATAAAGCCCCCTTCCTGTGTATATACAAAACTACTAACTTACGCAAAACACTCCTATACAGAAAAGACCAGAATGTATTACCCTTTCTCTAAATAGCTGTAATTCAGAGAACTAAAGCAATATTTTAACTCTAATGCACTGATAAAAGTCTAACCCCGAGACACTTCTAACATGAATGGGTTTTCACACACACCCCACTTTAGAGAGGGCGACGTAGTAGATAAAGAAGAAAGCACACTGCACAGGCCATGACTTCAGCTAAATACACAACTGCAATTCATTCAAGCTGTTTGGCTAACATCGGAAATTGTGAGATCCAAGCCTGATAAGTTATTGAAAGAGAAGAACCCTTGAATTGAGTTATAGCCTTTTTGTTAGCTACCATGTAATTTTATTTTTAACACACTCTATATAATTTGCAGTGTTTTTTGTAATTAATTCTTCACTGCTGGTTCTTCTACTGAAGAAACTAATTCCATCTACAGCATTCTAAAGCTAAACCATCAGTGTAAAATCACTTCCATAAAATAATGTATTTTGCCAAATGAAAGCATGAGCTCAAAATCTGTCAGCAGCAAAGTTTCAATTAACACAACTCAGCTCAGTAAGCCGCACTCTGAAAGAAAAAGTTCCTGTGCTCACTGACTCAAAGGCCGGCACATCTTTTTACAGACAGAAATGTGCAAATTTACAATAGCGCAGTGGTAAAAAGTTACAAAATAAGAGTTAAGGTGTGATTTCACAACTGATGCAAGTCAATTTAAGCTCACATATCTTCCAAAACAGACCCTCTCATTCTGATCACCCAGTAGGGTCTTTCCATCCTTTCTATTTGCTGGCACTCAAACACGCATGAAAAAGCCGCGAGCTGTTCAAGGATTTGATCCAGCTAGTTAAGGGCTGAGTTTTCAGCCAGGTAAGTACAAAAGAGCTTGCTGGAAGGCAATATGATTGCTGGGGTTGACTGTGCAGCAAGAGATGAAGACAGAACTTCCCCTTCTCACATCAGCAAAGAACTTGGACCACATTAGGCTGCGTATTTATGACTGATTTCAGGGAGTACTTACCCAATATAAATTTGCTACCTTCAAGCACAGGTATAACCATGGGAGAAGAGGTCTGGAAACACCACGAGTGAAACGAAGACACTTCCTATTTTCCTAAACTCTGATTTGTCCTTGGTGTGACTGCAGGACTCAATATATTTACCTATCAATCCCTCTCCTCTTGACTTTTAACGTAGTTACAATTAACTTCAAAATTATAGCTAAGAGTATGTATGCATACAAGACAAAAGTATAAAAAAAGTCTGACCATGATGGAGGCAGGGAAGTGGAAGTAACCAGAAATGCATCCCATCCCAAACACCACTTAGAAGAGTTTACTGGTAGCAAAAGTTTGATTGTGCGACTACTTTTTCCGTTTTAAAAGATCAGCTCACTAAACAAAGGCATTCTGAATGTCACGTATTAGTTTTACTGACACAAGGATTAGAAGCTACAAGCTCAGACTCCATTTCCCCAGCTGCTATAAAACATGAGAAAATAGACTGCCTGTGTGCCAAGAACGGCGGAGCATTAGTGCAGGCCTCAGCTCTCCATCAAAACCCAACCCAATCCATTCAACAAAACCAAACCATAAACTACAACAGTCTACTGCCCTACACATTTTGAGGGTAACAAGAAAGAGAACTGACTGCAATTTACCCATTCACCAAAGCATCACTCTCAGATAATCCCATCAGCCTAGACTAAGAATTGCCAGTATTTATGCACAGAACATGCATGAGAGCAAGACTTTATAACAACAGAAACACAACTTGAAGGAAAATAAGGTAGACCATTAGTCAGGTTATAAAGGGACTGACACAAGAAGGACGTAAGATCAAAAAATGCAACAAGCTAGACTACCATCTATAGTGTGGGGAAAGACTGCCATCCTCCCCCTTCTTTCCTGTATAGCTCCCAGAACCTTGGGACAGTATACTTCTGGTTTGGGTTTTGATAAGGGTAGGCGTAAATAAAGAAATCTGAGCACAAGACTCTGGACTACCCTAATGAAATGCTAGGTTTTGATTTTTAACACTGAAACTTCAGATAATTTAAGTAGCAATGCAGTAACTCCTCTGACAAATAGCCTGTGACTTGAACACAGAACAATCCTATTTCCTTGCAAGTTATCTTAAAGATCATAATAAAATCATATTCTAGATACAGTAATCCAAACAGGTTTTGTTGTTGTTTTTTTTTTTTCCAAACAGTTATTTAATTTTAGGCTGGTTTAGATCCTGCTGTTGTGGCTTTGAGTACAAATGTTGGGGAAATACAGCCACTGCTCTATGTGCCAGACTGTACTTCCCAAGCTGTTTTTACATTTCATCAGGCAATATCAACTCAACCTCTGGCAGGAAAGAAAAACAACAGTGAGCGCTCTTTCTGCAGAACACTCATATAGTCACTGTAATCTTTCTAAATGCAAGCAAGAACTCTGCATGTAGAAATTTTATTGACGCTATGGTCAGATTTCACTGTTTCTGCGGAGAGCTGCTAAGACCAAAACTACAAAGATAGCTTACTAGCGAAGGCATGCAAAAAGGTAATAGCAGACAACTTTTTTCTCAATTTTCAGAGTCTTGCTATCTTTTTTCACTATTAATATATTCCAGAAACAAGTAGTACTCTGCATATAATGATCTCACTAGCTGTTTTCCACACTATAGCCATTTCTTTTACTGCATAAACCCCATATTCCCATCTTCCCCTTTAAAAAGGGAGACAGTGAGTGGTTTAAGTAATTACAGCTGTCACAAAGGGCTTGACAAATAACTTTTCTGCTCAATGTATGCTTTAGGTCACTGGGAAAGCTGTCAAATAATGACATCAGAATCTACATTAACACTGGCAGAATGCAACTATGCTTCCTTTCAGATGGTTTATAGCCCTTCCTTTTCCTATTCCCTGGTTGAGCACAAGAGTAGGAAGAACAAATGGGTTGTAATTCAACCCAGAGAAAATGGGGATAGATAATGCAGGTTAAACGAAAGAGTATGAAAGAAAGACAAGCACATACTTGCTTTTTTAATGAAGAAGCTTGCTCATGCTTCATCATCATTGAATGCTGAAAGCTTGATTCACTTCCTAAAATTCCAATTAAGTTGTTAGGGATGAGCGTACAGAACAGCTGCTCTCCCCACTTTCAGTATCTAAGTTGTTATTACAGTGCATTTCTTGTACATGAGCCACTCCACATGTACAAGAATGTTAGATGGACTACTGCCTCACACATTGTGGGGAGCTGCCTTCTCGCTAATCCATTCCAAAGCTCTCGAGCACAGACCTTCCCATCTTCAATCTGATTTTATATTATGTGATCTTAATTCCAGTCAATGTACAAGCAAGCCAGAAATTCACTATTACTTCAATGTCTGCTTAGTTTGCCTGCTCTCTTCTGAGAGCAACCCTGAGCACTGATCTTGGTTTTAAAAGCTGCTTGTGAATACTCCCCATGTGGAAGAAGGCAGTGCCCAGAAGCAGCTGAGGCTCTGACATTATTAGACAATTCACTTTCCAGTGAACAGTTTAGTGATTATGGTGAATGATTAATGAGGGACTTAGTATTTCTATTAGGCATCAGTGGGAAAAAAAATATATTTATTTCTAGAATAAAAATGCTGCAAACCTGATCAGGTCATGTGGTTTGGTTTTAGGTAGCCCTGCGAGAGGCAGCAAGTTAGACTCAATGATCCTTATGGGTGGGTCCCTTCCAACTGATTCTGTGATCTGTTTATCAAGTATTTTCCCAGAGTTAAGTTACACCTGCCACAAACTCAGCTCTGATGATCCTTTATCGAGTGGTTAAGAATGGTACTTTGAAGCTATTACAGCTTGAGCACCAGGGTTAGTATCACTGTCAACTCCAAAGCCACAAAGGATCCAAAGAAATACGATCTTCCCATTGACTTAATGTTTTGAAAATGTACCTTATGGGTGACAACTCTATTTAAAGGGATTTTCCCCTCACCCATCAACTTCAGAATCTTCACAGAGCACCCAACTAAGCTTGATTAAGCATCTAACCTCTAACATCCTCTTCCTGCTGACCCACTGTGCTGGCTCATCTGCATTAACAACAGCCTCCAGGCGAGACCAGTGATTCTGTTAAGGCTTAAGGCTATGCTAGATGCTGGTTTTCTACTAGTGTAGTTACACTAATGAGGGATGTGATTCATCCCCACGTCTTTGGCATCGATGCAGTCAGTTACAGTGACATGCAATTAATTTATTACTACAAGAATGGGAATTGGCTGTACCAGTATAACATGGTCAACACTAGAGAGGTGTCATGTAAAAAGAAGTAAGGTTTGCATATACATCGTTTTGTCTTTGTTTTTACAGTTTGGGAGTAATTCCAATGATTTTTACGAAACTCCACACACACATATCCCACCTGAGTATTTGCGGCACAGCATGCAGGAAAGTACTTGGAGTATACAATCTGGGAGGCTAGTTAAAGTGTTTCAGTATTCGTAACTCCTAGCACACATATATATTATACCATATTATTTGTGGCTGCTCCCACAGAGAAGAATTGGAGGTTTTACAAGAATGAAACTGATGTGGGGTAAGAAGTAGCTTAAATTGTAGCTGAACACTCAGCTGAAAAGTGGGGGTCAGAGACACTTGCATAGATTCCCCCCCACTGCCCAGCCTTACTCAAAACAAAAGTCATAGAACAGACCACATTAAAAAAGGGCACAAGATGAATTTATTCACAGCAGCCTTCAAAACAAGAGAGTTTAAACAGAATGTGTCCCTCCCTCCCACACACTGCTCAGTAAGATTTGCTCCCTACAACTTAAGAACAGTTCCAGCTTTTTTTTCTAAGGTTCATTGTGATGATAAATGCACGAGAGTGTATGGTATGCACTGCCACATATCAGCATTTAATGCTTCTTGAACAACTACAATGCAAATATTCATCACAATAGATGGGAACCTTGGCGGAAACAAGAATTCCCACAAATTGTTTAAGAGTACAGTAAATGAATAGGACCACAAACAAAAAGCCCAAATCCCTCACAAATGCGTATGCTGCATTCGCTTACATATTAGCCACTACACATCCACTGTGCAACTGCATTTGTAGAACACCCTTCGAACAACAACAAAAAAATTATACCCCAACAAGAAGTGTCTTCTGCTTATGGATATGTTCATGTCAAACAAACCACAGTTATCCCAAGGTTTGGTTTGATGGGTTTTTTGTTTTTTTTATTAGCGACAGACTTTTGCATAAATAGGGTGTGACATGACAGACTATAAAGTCAGACAGTTTTAAAGAAGGCTCCATTTTGAAGTACTTAGCTGACAGTGTATCCACACACTTACCAGCAGACATGGTAACTTTCAAAAAGTGAGTCTGGAGTTTACTTCCAAGCCCCTAAGCCACAACTCCACATAAACCACTAAAAAGTCTAAATGACAACATAGGAAGTAATCAAAGCTACAAAAGGCATGCTGACACCCTTTAAAATTGCACGTATACAACTAGACTATCAAAATAAACTAAATCTGCTCTATAGAATGCATTATGGAAACTCCTACATCCTGCACAAACTCTCACTGATTCCCAAGTCTCATCTCTCTATTTAACATAGTAATAGGTAAAGACACTCCACGAACGCGTTTTTTGCTTATGATCAAAGTGCTTTCAGGGAAAGTATATTAGTTTTTACTCTACTCCTGTGACTATATGGAGGAGCAGAGAGAAAAAAAACCAGCCCTACTACTTACTGTACCTTGTAAATTATTTCTTAAAAATCCTTAGTATTTTTACCCATGTAAGGCAGGAGGGAAAAAAAAGGGATGTGATTCTGTCCCCTGTACCTTTCATATCTTGTTTATGACTGTCAGAAATGACAATAACAGAAGCACAAGAGCACAAGAAACAGTTGTCTTTAGCATACACACACGTGACAGCCCTTCTTGGAAAGCTGGTTTCCCCTGTCAATAGCACAAGACGAGATGGGTAGGGTGCATAGATGTGTGTACATATGCACACACACTCACATGTAGATACATCAGAACATGTGTGGCTAAAACCACATCAGTGATCAGCAGTATTGAGAAAAGCCTCGTAACACTTTTAAAAACAGCCTCCAACAAGGGAAACATCTCTAAAGTGGAGACGACAAAGGAGAAAAGCCTCAATAAATCAAGAGATCTCATCAGCCAGACCGACGGCAGGCAGAGGAAGGAGGAGTACCCTGCAACAGCTCCTCCATCCTGCCCCAGCCGAGGAGAGGAAGGGCGGAGGGCGAAGGGAGGAGGCTAAAGGGTGAAGGAGAAACGGCCCAAACTAAGAAACATGCCAAGCATCTCTCCGCTGGGGGAATCCCCCTCCGCACGCACACACGCACTTTCCGAAAGAAACTCGCGGCGGGGGGAAACACCTCCAAACATCCACTGAGGATACTCCTCCTCGTGCATCCAGCTTGAATTTACTGGAGCGACAGCGAACGGACCAACTCAGCTTCACTTCTGGCGGGGGACTGGCTGTCCCCCTCCCACCCCGGCACCCTTCTTGGAACGGGGCGGGACAGGCAGCCCCCCCCGAGCCCTCTCTCACGGGGAGAAGCCAGACCCCCCCCCACCGGCTGCCCCCAGCCCTGAGGTGCTTGCGGAGGCGGGAAGGCGTTCCCCCGACCCCCAGTCCCGCTCCCTGCAGCGCCGCGTCCCTCACCAGCCTGGGTGGTGTCGCTGAGGTCGTGGTTGGCGGCGCTGGCCCGCGGGTAGTCACGGAGCTTCCTGCCGCTCAGACTGAGGGTACCGCTGGCCGCCGCTTCTTCTAAGGCTCGGTCCAAGGAGCGGTTCCACGAACCGGGACCCGAGGGACCTGGTGGAGGAGTACAAGCCGCCGCGTTCCCCGCCTGCATCGCGGCGGAGCCGCCCTCCGGCGCCGCCAGCACCGTGGCCGCCATTTGCCCCCCTCCGCCGCTGCCGCCGCTGCTACTGCTGCGGCTTCGCGCGCCGCTGCGCAGGCGCGGGGAAGCCCGGGGACCGGCGGGGAGGGAGCGGGAAATGCGCATGCGCAGCCAACCGCTTGCGCGCACAGGAGCGGCGCCTTGTGACATCCGCTTTTGGGTCCGATCCGTGGTAAGGTAAGGTGCGAGGGCGCGCACCGCCCCTCGGCCGCGGCTGCAGTGCCCGGACCCTCCTGAACGTCAGAGAGGCTCCTGTCCGCCCGCGTGGGACGTCCCGCTGGCTGCTCAGCTACAGACCCGTTCCAGAGCAAACCAAGGGGAGCGCGCACGGATTGAACTAGGCGGGAAGAGTACCAACTGGATTGTGTTCAGCTTGATGTCATCAGTCCCTAAAAGGCTGCACTCCTGGCAACATCCAAATAAACACCAGTCTTAGTGTGGGAAAGCAGCGATGTGCTTGCATGCTGGAACTGTGCTGCGTGAAACGGGCAGCGTGCATGCTTGAGCTGTTAATGAAGAGCAAAGGCTGTGGATGCGCTTCCTCCTCAGGACCTTATCAAACATACAGGCAGCATTTTCCTCCTGCACCTCCAATAAGCAGCAGCACTTCCAGTGCTAACACAAGCCCGCACTCAGAACTACCGCGGTGGCTGTTGTTCTCTCAGGGTGTTGACACTGATCTTGTAACCCGAGGTTCAGGTGATAGTCACTTCTCACCAGCGAGGTATGTCACAGCAACATGAAACTAGGGATATGGTTTTATAATCACACCAAACCACTACAGTAGATGGTGCTACTGAAAAAATACATAAATACACATTTAAATGAAAGTGAGTTTGTACAGTGCCACTCCAAGAAGTGCTTAATTTTCAGGATATTAAGCTGGGCAATGAATGTGAGCCCTCTTCAAGTGAACCTCCTTTCTGGTACATTCTTCAGAACATTTAACAATCTAATTGTTAAGAACCCCTTGAAGCATACCACAAAATTCACATAACCAAGATACTGCTCAGGTAGTTAGAACAGAACAAGACAATATGAAACCTGTAACTTTTTATTAAAAAAAAAAAAAATTAACAGCTTCAGAATAGATCCAATGTAATAACTTCTCTGAAAAATACCAAAAGGTACAGTGTAACGCATCTTCTCATTAAATACAAACTAGCATTTTTTGATGCACTGCATCAGTGTTTTGCATCTATGTTGATGCAAAAGAATGTTATTTTCATTGCATCCTGGCATGTGGAAGAATGTACACTGAAACAGGGTGACTGACGACACTTTACCTACTCCAATTCTAACAGTGGGACATTTTTTCCAAAACCCCCGATTTCCTACTAGCAATTAAGAGAAAAAAACCCAACAACCAACCCTTAACACCATTTCGGTTAGTTTGCTTCTGCTAAGGTATATTTTTCAACATTAAAAATAAGGGTTTAAATACTATATAGTATCAGGATGCACTCTTGACTTTAAAACTGCTATACAAAAGCCCTTCTAATGTCAAATGTTCTTCAACATTGAAGTTCCTGGTAAATGCCAGTTAACTTGGAATCTGAGACAAAAATGCAAGGAAACCAACTCTAAGAAGGTAAATGTAAGTTCCTGAAGAATAATAAAAGGAATTAAACCCACTTCAAACACTGTAAACATTTCTGGACACAGCAAGCCAGTCGTTCTTTTGCCTGACTGTACCTAAATCTCACTGCTATAGAACACTCTTTAAGTTCCCGGTCTGAAAGCAATTCTGAACAGGTGCCTCAGTTTTGCAGATCATACAAATTCAGATTGAGGGTGCCCCAGCTGTTACCATCCTGCAGATCACGGTGCACAAAGCTAAACTTAAGCAACGACAACATGCTCCTGGCTTAATGCTTTGCATGTACTGGCAAACCGAAGGCTTTTTTCCAGCAACATTCCCCAGTTCCAGACAATTTTAAGATGTCTGACCACTTCTGATCAGCTTTGCATCTTTTCTCTCTTTGGTATACACAAACAAGTGCCATTAGATTGCTTGCCTCTGGCGATTTCCAAGAGCCACAGAAAACCCTCTGGGGCAAGGAATGCAAAATGAGAATCCTATGTCTGGGGAAGATAAGGAGTTCTACCATGCCACTGGCTTTCTGGTGCACGGTTGCATTTATTCCTATGGAATTATTCAAAATTGCAAAGTTATTGCATTAAGTTTGTGAAAAAGCTTACAAAAAGAAACAGCAAAAGTTTAAGAAAAAATAGGAGACAGACATACTCCATTTACAGGAGGATAATGAACTTGAGCTATCTGTAATATAGATTACTCTCACACTACCTGTGCAGTATTCCTCCACTGCAATCTGGAGCACTTTTAAGGATAAGAGTAGAATAGTCTCCATCCCAATTTCATATTTTGGATATCTCAACTAACAGCTTTATTTGTGAAAGTGAGGACGCAAAACATGTAGTTTGAAAAAACATGTAGAAAGGAAAAAAACTGAACTTCAAAACCACAAAGAAATCCAACCAATGCTCCCATAAAAAAATGCCACTACATCACTACCAAAGTATTCATGGACTAAGGCTCTGTACCAATCTGCCCACAGGAAAGTTTATAGGCAGTCCCTAAAAAACCCTAAAATGGGATTTGGAATGGAAACAGACAATCTTTCTCATGACAGAAGGGTCAAATAGATATTGAGCACTCCTAAATAAAAAAAATGAAACTAAAACCCAAACAAAAACATCAAGGGGAAAAAAAAAAAAGACCCCCCAACCCAAAACAAACAAACAAACAAACAAACCAAAACAAAAAGCTTTTAAGATCTGTGTATTTTGGTTACAAGAACCAAAATCAGTGTTTGTTATCAGCTGGGCCACAGAATCTTTTCCAGCCAGGTGATGGTGCCACTCCAGCAGATCAGTTTTCCCGCTTTCCCCCTTTCAGGACAGCATGTCTTTTACCATTCAAAGTAATAGAGAGAAAGCTCTTGACACCATCTCAGCATGAAGTCCAGAGAATTTCAGTGATGTGTACTGTATTCTTCTGCCCACTTTTATTTCCGTTTCTTAGGTAGGAGGGATCACTGCTCAAGTCCACCTTTCAGGTTAGGCCACTGTTACAAAACGACTCCCTTTGTTCTGAGACAGTGCTGTTCTTTGTTCCTTCAGGATCCCAAAACGTTCATTCAACGTCATCCCTGTCTGAGAAATAAAGTAATTTAACTGTAGACTTAAAAAACGTTAGGTTAACTTAATCAAAGTAAGGGGGGCAACAGTATTTTTTTTCCTCATTCTGTATCATCACACGATTTCTTAATAGCCTCACTTGGATGAAAAAAATGGTTTGATTTCATCATTTCCCACACCATTTAAAAAATCAGATTGGACTACAGAAACATAGAATCAACCAGGCTGGAAAAGATCTTTAAGAACATCAAGTCCAACCGTTACCCCAGCACTGCCACGTCCACCACTAACCCATGTCACTGAGGGCCCCAACTCCACAGCAGCAAGCCGGTGGGTCTGAGGCGGGTCTCGGGGCCCAGACCAGGGAACCCCCCGCAGCCACCATTTTTCACATCAAGAGCTAGCATTTCTCATTTCTCAGAATTTATGAAAACCACATGGTACGCAATGTCAAGACAACGTCTACTCAAAATACTGCAAGTTAAATTGAGGACAGACTGAAAGAGGGAACTTCCACTAAACTAATTTTCCCACATAGCTTCCATGCAACTTCAACAAATGAAGCACTTTAACTACATTAATGCAGGGCTGCTTTCCAGTCCATTCAGCTGATGGAGTAGACTGGAGTCTAGTCCAACAGTTCAATTAATGTTACAGTATAGCAGTAGACTTTTTTTACCATACTGCTTATTTATGGAAGGAAAAAGTCCAGTCTGATGCCTTGAGCCCATATATTTTTCTACAGCTGGCAGGAAGGAGCCAATTACAAAAGCAGCATCTAACTGCCACCCTGTAAGAATTCTTTCAATGACAGCGCCAAGATTTCTGCATCAAATCACCTGTCTTCATGAAATTTGTAAAAAATTGTTCATCTTTAAGCATTTACATCATTACATTTGATTTTTTTCCCCTAGATGCATAGCAAAAGTTGCCTTACAAATTCAGCTGTTGGGGTTCTATGCAGGTTACACAACTGAAAACAACTCATCCCTGAATTACGCACAGTTGCTGATTCAAGCACTGCAGGAACACAAGAAGGGTTTTAGAAATATTCAACCTTTTAAATCCCATTTAAAGCATGGGAGTATGCAAGACATGAACTAGACAAACAGGAACAGTGAGTTTAGTTACTTGTATGAAGTTACATAGCAAGTTAGTGAAAGAACTGGAAGTGGAAACAAGTAGTCACTAGTTCCCTCTTCCTGTCACTAGTGAGTCTAAGTGGAAACTGCCTGGCTCACAGGCTTTCATCTGTCTTGAAACTACTTCCACAGTTAAGCAACAAAAATGTATTTACCTGTTTTCCAACACTATTAATATCAAACTGCAATGGAACTCCTTTGGGAATCTTCTTCTCTTCAGATTGGTCCTTCTTCATCAGAAATGGTGGCACAGGAGTACGAGTTAATCGCAATTTTGGGGAACTGTGAAAGAAGAATGGCACAAAGAACACTGAATATATGTTTTATGCAGTAAAACCTTAATGCAGATGGAGGTATGAGTTTTTCACCAAGCCATTCAATCAGAGTGGTTGAATAGCTGAAGGGTACAAATTCATAAAATCATAGAATAGTTAGGGTTGGAAAGGACCTTAGGATCGTCTCGTTCCAAACCCCCTGCCATGGGCAGGGACACCTCCCACTAAGGTAAAAGTCATGCAGAACTATAAAAGGTACCATTTGTTACTGTAATCAGATAGCAAGTGTCATGACAGGAAGTAATCTTTTACCACCCACTCCTTCTGACAAACACATAATTTGGAGTTAATGATTCCCGTAAATACAAAAATTTAAAATTTAGAGTCTTCTTTACAGATAAAGTGCTTCTAATGAAAAAGGCTACTTAAGAGTAAAATAAAACAACTCATGAAACAACAGTACCATCAACTCCCTAAAGACAAAGACAGTAATGCTTTCCTTAAACACAACTGCAGAATTATTTTTATGAATCACAGAGGAACTATTACTATCACTTGTCAACTAGATGCTCATTCCTTTTCACACAGAACAGCTGCAATACAATCTGATTTGGAAGAGAGACAAGGTGAAAATTAACCAGCCCACCACTCTTTGACTCTATACACAACACCAACCTCCTAACTGGGACATGTCTTGTGAAATCTAGCAGCGATATTATCCAAACATTGCTCAGAAACACTCAAGAGAGGAGCCAGATTTAAAGTCTTCTCAAGAAGCTGTGACCTTGAGATCATCTGAAATACTGCCTGCAAGGAACTTGCTGAATGGCTCAGACCAGCAATTTTGGTTAAGCTAAGAACATTTCACAACTCTTTTGAAAACTCACATTGGGGTTATGATGGCTCCTGGGTTGTCAATAGACACAGTCAGAATCCCTCCAGTTGTGGTAGATGTTCGCCATCTAGATGGAAAACACAGAAATCACTTACAAAAATATACAGGAATTTAAGTCAGAGTATCTTTAAATGTGCATCCAAAACACTGGGCTAGTAAAGAACGTACAAACTTTCAAAATATAGGGCAGTGCAAAGACCACATGCAGTCAAAAAATCTACAAGAAGTTTGGATATGGACTCTTTTACACTATCTAAACCTATTCAGGTGAGTGCTACTTAGTGAGTCACACACTGGCAAGGTGTACTAGAACTGCAGCACTGACTGAAATGTTCATTTTTCCTTTTTTAAAACATTCAATTTCCTTGCCACAGACGGGACTAAAATGGTGCTCACAGCAAATCAAAAAGGTGACAGATTCTGGTCTGTGGCACACACGGCTTACTCAGCCTGTTGCATTGCCAATAGTTGTGAAGAGCCTAGCAAGCATGGAACAATATGGGAAGAATATGTGTGGAGAGAGCTGAGTGCCCACCTGTGACCGGCTTTGTTTATTTCCAAACTGTTTCATAGGTTTATATGTGTATTCAATAAAATGGAAATTACATTAAGAGCTGACATTTGATTTTTGTTATTCCAGCCTATGCAGTATTCACAAGTGGTAGAGATTAGTCTGATCCTCTGAAGCTACCTCTTTCCCCCTTATTCCTGCAAATGCCTTCAGTAAAACCAAACTCTTCATGGTTAAATTAGAATATAATTTAGGAAATAACTGAGAATAGGGGGAGAATCACTGTCACTCAGTTGATATGCATACAGGATAAAAGAAAAACCATTAAATTATCATAACCTGGAAGCCAGAGATAAAATGAGAATCATATCGGTAACTAAACTGAAGTTTTACAAATTACATACTTACTGACGAGTTCTCTTTACTGTCTGATTATCAAGACCATCTGTTGACTGCACTTGGGCTTGCACCTGAAAACACATCAACAGACACTGGATTTGAATACTGTTTCAATTCCTATTGTAGCAGCTGGAAATAGAGAAGCTCAAAACCAGAAGGTTAAAGCTGTTTGTACACTCGGCACAAAACCAGCTGCACTTTCACAGGGACTTTAAAGATCTATCTATCCTAAAAAATAACTATCCTATTACCCTTGCAAGACATTGGAAAGAACTTAAGAACACAGTGATTTTATACAAAACTGTCAATGACAGTAACTTCACCAATAAAGAGATGGAAGCATTTTGGAAGACTATGTCAGCTAACACATGCTTTATCAAGATACACCAAAACCTTACCAGGCCAGTGAAAAACCTGGTTAGCTCCTAATCTGATCAATGTTAACACAAATAATATCCAATACATACTCACAGCTGTTTTAAAGGACTTTGGTTTTATTTTTCTTCCTCCTGACCCTGTCCATAATTCTACAGTCTGTGTGGCTGGAATACAGCAGCTACTTACAGTCACAACAATGGCAGATACAGAATGAGCACAAACTAAAACCACTTATCATTGACTGCACACTCTCTATTCTCTTGATCTTACTCAAAATAACTAAAAAATCCTTAAGAAACTAACAACTTAAATAACTAAAATAAATAACCTCATATAACTAACCCTCCTCCAACCATAACTGGATTCTAAAATATGCTTCTCTTCTATTCACTTGAAAGCAACTTTAGAAAGCTGCTAACATTTACCTTTTAAAAGGGAAAATTAATACTCTGCAACCACCCTCAAACACTAATGAGTTCCATGCCTCTCTGAACAATCCAGCTAGGCTGGAACAGGAAGCGACACTCAGTAGATTATAGTAACTAAAGGCAATAAGTACACTTCCCTAGAAGAACCCGTAGCTATTTCCCAACCCACCTGAAGTTTCTACTCAGATCTAACATTCAAAGTTAGTTCGTTAATATCAGTGTTATAGGTAGCTTAGAACCTGTGGCACTTTTTTTGTTATTGTCATTTTCAGTCATTTTTATTACCTTCAGGCCCCTTCTAAACAGGAAAGTTGCTTGACGAGTCTCTTTCTGCTGATTCAGTTTGTTTCCAATTCTGGCAAAAGCTGACAATGCATTATTCCTGTAATAGTTATTAAAATATAGTTACTAAAGGCTCCACAGATAACTTCTTGGAGCGACTACTGTGTATGACAGGGAAGTGCCCAGTACATCCTTAAGGACACCTGCAACGCTGCCTCTTTGAGGCGGAACATTTCAGTTGCAATAAGCTTTGCCTACCAGGAGCAAAACACAGTACTCATACAGGGAAAAAAAAATACTTCTGCTACACAGAAGCCTAGTACTATCATGTCACAGGACAGTATGGTTATTAGTCGAGTTTTGTACTTCACTCAGTATCCTCCAGCACTTTAAACATAGTTGATTAGATGAAAACCAAGGAGCAACTTGATTTGTATAAAGAAAGCTTGTTTACAGTTTCCACAATAGTCACTCAGTGAAAATTTTCATCATGGACACCACTTAAAGTGCAGTTTTTTAACAGACATGTTAATCCCAGCACAAGCAAAACATGCAATAGCTTCCATGAAACTGAAGATGGCACCAGCTTCCACAAAGGTATTTTCTTTAGAAGTTCACTAAACCACGGCTATCACTTCAAAGCTACTAAAATCCATAGTGGCTGTTTCAGTATAGGCTGCCTATGACTTAAATGAAGGCAGCATGCTAGGGGCTCACAAGCACAGGTATTCCTGAGTGCTCTACATGGTAATAAATTATCTGGCTTTGTATTGGGACGATGTTTGTTCCATGCTTGGCTTCTATATTTGTAAAACTTCATATACATGGCAGTCTTGACCATATTACTACTGCTAGTACCTACCGTTTTCTCTTTGACTCAGTCCTATCAAGCTATGGGAAGCTGTCAAGGATTGTTCAGAAAGCAGACTTGGTATTTTACCTTCTGTTTAGTAGGGCATGCCTCCTGAGGGCTGGAGCTTGTTTTCTCTGCATTTCAGATTGCCTCTGCAGGTTTGTCTTCTTTTTCAAAACTGTATAATACCGCTGTGCATTCTTAAAAACCAACAAATATATATAGCATGTATGTACTGTATACACACAAACGCTTCTTCAATTTCCATTTACAAACTGCATATAGAATACATTTAGTCTTTCCTACCTTTTGCAGCCTAGTATAATATGAAAACACCTTCTACACTTTCATGAGTTCTATATTCCACTCATTACCAGGGAGGGTGAGGGGGGCTGGGGGAATCAACACAAAACCCCCAAAGCTCAGCAGTTACTTTTTGATTCCTGTATTTCCCCAAACTGACAAAGTACACACTTCACATATCTTTAAAATTATTTTTCTTCACAAATGCAAAAGCAGTCCCCATTCTACAATACTGAATGAGACAAAGCAAGCACCAGTGCACTGGAGGAGTGCAGAAGAGGCAGCCTACTGATGGAGTGACGTATTTTGCAAATGCTTCCATTTTTATAACGGGCACATGCTTGACACCTGCATTTTGGCTGAATCACTGCAATGCAAAAGCAAGAAATCCTATTAAGCAAGCTTTTCTCATAAAAATACAGTAACTACCTCCATACTTGCACAGAATATGCATCTGTACTTCAATTTTAATGACTTCCAACCTAGTTAAGAGTTAAAACTTTCAAACCTAGTCATTAACCACTCCCTTTAAAACAAGCAAAAACCCAGCTAACACATCCCCAATTTAATAAAAGTTTGTACCAGATTGTCTTCATTTTCTATTCAGTAGCACTCTTCTGAAGCCACTGTGCTTCGTGTGTTAATCTGTTCTTAAATGAACCACTAGAATTGCATTAATTACCTTCTCACTAAGAGGCTGTCTGTTCAGAGGACTAATTCCTTTGTGGGAACCCATTGCTTTCTTGGCTGCCAAGCCAGTTACAACTCCATAAGAACGCTTCTTCCCTGCTATCTTCTTTCTGCGTCCCAAACGATTTATACCATAACCTGCAACAAACATGGAGAGTTCAACAATCCTTACTGAGAGAAAAAGCTTATTGCTTTACGATGCTACGTCAGCAATGCAAGTTATTTGGCTGCACACTTGAAGCCCTCAGAGCAGAAGCTATCGCTACACTTCAAGACAATTTGGTCATTCAGTTATTCTAGCAGGTTTGGCTCAAGCTCTAAAACAGCAATAATCAGCTTCTCATATAGACCCTGGTGTTGCTTTAGTTCATTTCATTAATTTCTGCTGCAAAATCTGATATTTGACATGCCTACAGGGACAACTCAGTCATTCTGGCATAGAAAAATATCAAAATACTGCAAAATGGAATTTCATTAAGTGCTGAATAACACAAAAGCAAACCAAAATAAAACTCCAGCTGCCTACCCATTTAGCAAACTTGAAATTACCAGTTGAATTTAAAAGGGGAAAAAAAAAATAAAATGAAAGCAACTTCAAAGCTTATTTATTTAGATCAGTGGTTCCCAAGACATGACTTAAGAAAAAAAGAACATAGCAATTGGCCCACAAAACCATATTAAACAGCGCATGAATTACATCACATTTAAAGTGTTTTCAATTAGAAGTCTGCACAGCAGGCTAGATGAAACTGAGAATTAAACCAGCCTTTGAATGTAAAAGGCTTGGAAGTTTGAGGTCTGTAGTATAAACACCTCAAATCTCCAGTTATAAGGCTTTGCTTAACCCAGTCTGGAGCTATTTAACTTCACATTATGAACACAGACCATGCTTTAGTTTTATCCCGAAGTATCATCCCCTCTAGAACCTGAGACCTCAAGATAAAGTAAGACTAAGGCGTCAGCTTAACAGCAACAGACATATCTAGGTTTGACTTTATAGCATTGATAATAAATCTGTGCTTCTCCATGAGACATGAGCTCTCACATGTGACAAGCCATCGATCAGAACCCAGCTTTGATAAGTCTGCCATGGTGAAGCTGCTAGGTACCTGCATTTTGTGGATGGTTAGCAAATGCTTTTCAAATAGAAAAAAGTGAGAAGCAGGGATACTTTAGCTAAAAAGGACCTTACGAGCTCTCTGGACCAAACTCTGTTCAAATGAATGACAACCTCAAAGTTAGCTCAGGCTGCACAGGGTTTTGTGCACTTGCATTCTCGGTGTCACCAATGACAACTTTTATTTAAATGAAAAATGCTCCCCTCTGTTTCTTCCATCAAAAGCTGAAAAAACTCACAGCTCAAGCTCCTCGCTTCTTTCCAGACAGTTTGGAAGATGCTTCTAAAACCACAAGGAATTGAATGCTGCTGATCATTTGTGGTTTCCGTAGCTGTCCACAAACAACAGAGGATTTGCTACTTATCAGAATAGCTTCAGTGGCAAAGGAGCAGCAACAAATCTATTGGTCATAAGCTACTAATAACTAGGCAGCTCAGAAGAACTATTTAATTATACCTTCTGCTCAAAAAACAATATAAGAGAGATCTGCTTTCAAATGAAAATGTGTGGAGCTGTACATGGGGGAGAAGTTAAAGCTAAAGAAGTTAAATAAGTTCACAATGTTTCAGCATGGCGTGAATCGGGCAATTTAAGGGAGGGGAAAAAAGGAATGGGAAAAAAAAAAAAAGGCAGGCAAGGGCAGGCTAGGAGAGAAGGTTCCAAGAGAGAAATTAACTGCCAAGACAGTTGTATTTAGTTTAGTATCTGCAGCTCAAGTTCCACCTAAAACTCCAAATTCTAGTACTTCCTCCTTTTGTGAACTTCAGATCATAAACAATTGCTTTAAACAACTACAGCCATGAATAGAAGCCTCCATGTTTGATAATCTGCAACTTAAATTCACTTACATGCTTCACCTACACAAATAATTTTACAGTCAGGCTGACAGATGCAAAATGTTTTCCTGCAGTCACCAATTTACTAAAGATGCACAAGTAACACTGCCATGTTGGCCTGTATAAAACCCAAACTTCCTCTGAGCCCTGAGAAACACAACACTGCACTGATCCTCAAAGATATGTGTCTAAGACACTAGCGATGAGCTGTTGTTTCAACAAGCATTAAGCAAGACAGTGATAAAATGGGGATCACTGAATACACCAGACAGATGCATATTTATTTTAAATTAATGTTACTGAACAAGAAATCACATGTATTAACTTAAACACTTAATCAGCTCGTATTGAGGTGGTCAGCTTTCTGATTAGACAGTATTCTCCCATATTTTGATAATCCAGAGCTAAACAGATACTCTTAAATATTAAGTCAGTCTATACTTCAAGCAAGTTCTAGGCATGTCTGGACTAAAACCTGGGAATCATTTTAGAATATGACTTCTGTTTATCTGTAACTGAGGGAAGCTACAGTAAAGCTATTAGTGCGCACTTTCCCTCTTCTCACTCCCTACCTATTTATATTTCTATATTCCATTGTAAAAACATTGGCCTAAGAAGGCTGACATGGTTCTTCCTCTCCATCCCGAACTTGTCACAAAGCCAACTCAGACAGTCTGCACTACACATTCATGAATCCCAGACCCAGTGTTACAGACCGCAGTAACAGCTATTTTAGGGAGACCTGCTAGAAGAATTCTTCTTAGCAAATATAATATGCTGGCTCTGCGGCACAAAGCTTTGAGATCTGGCAAGTCCTCCATATTTCCTATGATGAACGCATTGGCATAAGCACTTTTTCTATTCATTTCTGAGAAGGAACAAAGCATCAACACCATTTCCAAAATTAAAATAATTAAAAAAAAAAAAAAAAAAAGAAAAAATTAAGAAAGCAAGCCAATCCTTCCTCAAGTCGAACAGAATCCCTCAAGCACCTAAGTTCCCTGTTGGCCAAACATGTCAATGACTTCCTCACACTGAACCAAACAAGCATAAATGGATTACAAAGAAGTGAATTATAATCAAAATCGCATATAACAATATTTGAAAGATACCAGAATTGACCAAGGCAATCCGTACATTTCATTAGGTTACATTTCACTTTCATTTGGAAGGCAGAAGCAGCAACTCTGAGAATGAAGACCCTGGGCCCACTGTAGGAGAGGATCCGGTTCGAGATCATCTTAGGAACCTGAACATACACAAGTCCACAGGACCTGATGAAATCCACCCATGGGTCCCAAAGGAGCTGGCAAATGAAGTTGCTAAGCCACTGTCCATCATATTTGAAAAATCATGGCAGTCAGGTGAA
>JAOEHY010031243.1:0-27814 GCA_025447955.1 Psilopsiagon aurifrons | reverse complement strand
CGGCCCGCGCGGGGCTGTCCGCGGTGCTGAAGGCGAGCGCGGGCTGAGCGGACGCCCGGCCGCTGACGGAGCCTCTTTATGTTCAGCTCCCGGCGCGGCGCAGCATCCAGCAGCTCGAGCGGCGGCGGCGGCATTGCTGAGCCGCGACTGGGAGGCAGAATGGAAGGCTTCATCCGGCTGGTCTTCGGCTACTTGGTGGCGGACCTTCTCACGCTGGTGTGTCGGGCTCAGGAGAAAGCTGGCCAACAGCTAGGGAGCTTTGTGGTGCTCTCGGGAGGAAACCACTCTAGCCCTGGGGAGCAGATAGACCCCTCTGAGCCACCTCCTACCCCAGACTTCTGCAGGGGCTACTTTGACGTGATGGGACAGTGGGACCCCCCCTTTAACTGCAGTTCGGGGGAGTTCATTTTCTGCTGCGGCACTTGTGGCTTCAGGTTTTGCTGCAAGTTCAAGAAGACTAGGCTGGATCAAAGCACCTGCACAAACTATGAGACGCCGTTGTGGATGAACACTGGGAAGCCTCCTTCACGCATAGACGACCCTCTGCATGACCCTACCAGGGATAAAACCAACCTCATTGTCTACATCATCTGCGGAGTTGTGGCAGTCATGGTGCTGGTGGGGATCTTCACCAAACTAGGGCTGGAGAAGGCACACAGACCACAGCGGGAGCACATGTCCAGGTAAGGCTGAATGCTAGGCAGCAGGGTCCCCATCCCCGCTACCTGTCCCCTAACACCAAAGAGGAGAGTGAAGCCTATTTGTTCCTTCTAAACAAACAACTCTTGCCAATCAGGCTGCATTCCCCTGCAAGGTGATCAAGAGAGATACCAACTTTGGCAGGCAGAGCTTCTGTGGTTCCCCAAGCCCAGGTTATCAAAGTACATGCATAATAAGGAAGATTAGGAATACTTGTGGAGTCTACACAGACAGTAGTCCATTTTTATCTGCAGTGGTTGGCCCTCTCCCCAACAGGAACCAGCAAGTGTTCCTGAATATACTGTGCATGAATAAGAAAACAAGCAAACAAAAAAAATTCTGAAACCTGCAACACTGAATTAAAGAAAGCCTGATAGGTTCCCTCTTCCAACTGTTTCAAAGCCTGGAAAATGTTTTTACTTCTCAAGAGAAGGATGTAAACAAATGTCATCTCACCCTCGCTCTCCAGCTGCAAAATGGTTTTGGCAGGACCTTCCCTACTCCCCCAACCCCTGCAAGCGTGTGAGCTG
Source organism: Psilopsiagon aurifrons (assembly GCA_025447955.1). NCBI lineage: Eukaryota > Metazoa > Chordata > Aves > Psittaciformes > Psittacidae > Psilopsiagon > Psilopsiagon aurifrons. Next base: position 26,585 of record JAOEHY010031243.1, on the reverse strand, counting down.
TTTGTGAAATTTCTAAGCTGTGAAAATGAGCCAGGGTGGAAGGAAAGAGGGAGACACAGAAAGGAAAAGCTATTGTATAATTTCTTAAAATTTTTTTTCAGTTACTGTTGAAAGGTAAAAAATGGAATACGAAATTATTGTCTTACCCATGTATGTGTGTGATATACTCTGTCTCCACTGTGTCATGGCTGAGTTATATCAAAGAGAACCTCCCCCACCTACAGTTAGGCATGCTGCGTACTGTCTACTCCAGATGCTGGTTGCCTAGTGGTGGATAGGCAGGTGGGCAACTCGGGACAGAGCCCAGTGGCTTTAACGACATACTCCAAACCCAGATTTTCACAGCAGTTCAAAATCAAGGCATAACACATTTGTCAAGTTTGCAGTCTGTCTGATTCTTTATGCTAATCCCAGGCACATGAAAGTAAAGCAGATGGGGGAAAGGCATTAAAAAAGGCAAACAGCTCCATTAAAGAGTCTACATAGATTCCAGCATATTGGGCAACTTTAGTGATAAAATGATATTAAAAGGATACCTTCTACTGGACGTGCAGTATGGCAGAAGGCTTCCTCTTGTCCTGGCTGGTAATGATGTAGTTCACAATCTTTGAAGCTTAGATGAAGAATCATCCTCTGAAAGATGGTCCACAAGATCAAGTCAACACCTGGAGCCTTATTTTTTACTGAAGTTTCTGCATGACTTTTTGATTAAATGCTTATCCTGAAATGAACAGAGAAAGCCACAAAAATAGTCCTGCAAATGCATCACCAGTTTACTAGCAATTATTTGCTATTTATAAGCTGGCTGATATGGGTACACTTTTACTACCGAGGAACAAAGCACATTGCAGAAATTCTAGTCAATGCTGTGTGTCTGATACTTCTGCAGAGATGGGTTTTTTTGAGCAAGGTATGATAATCCTTTAGACATTATGAATATTCTCAACTACTAAGTTGAGAAAAAGAGTACATAGGTCCCAATTTATTTTTAAAATCTTACTTTTAAGCTATAGAGCTTGTTTGGTTCAGCCTCTTCCTGTAGTGTCTTCATACAGGCAAAAAGGCAGGACAGAGTGAAGTTCTGGCCATCCCTGCTTACATATGGCTTTAGTAGGTCTGATTTTTCATAGTAGAAATATATGCAAACTAAAGTACAGGTGTGCAGTATTCTGTCTTAGCTCATGGAAGTAGAATTACAGGGGATTGGAAAATAATTCTGAACTCCTTCAGTCATGTATGCATAAAGATTAGGTTTCTGAAGTGGTTCTTGGAAAAGGTTGTCTGTTCCCCTGATTACTTAACAGTGTCTGAGATCTTTTACTTTTCTTGCCATGAAAATATTCGAGTCAGGATTATACAGAAACTTGGAAAGTCATGATCACATGGAAAAACAGTCACCCACTCAGTACACATAATAGCTAGTCATGTTCTGAAAAAGCAGTGCTACAGCTTTTTGTTTTTTTAAAGATAAAAGTTCTCTCAGGCCTATTACAGCTGTGGAGAAGACTCACCATTAATTTAAAAAGGAGTATGATTTTTAATTCCCTTCGACAATCTAAAAATCTGTTCACTGAGAGAAGAATTGAAGTAATCTCTGTCCCCAAATGCGTGTTCAACTAAAATATTCCATCCTAGCTTATTTTACACTACTGGTGTTCTGAAAAAAAAAGGCTACAGTGCTAAAGAAAGAAACTGTTTATCTGTTCAAACAGTTAATAGTACCAACAATTAAAATATTACATAGCCTGTACTCATATTCACTTTTTTAACACTCATCACTACAATATAAAAAAAAAAAAACCCACCAAACAAAAACCCCAAAAGAACACTGCTTATGGGGTTTTTGTTTCTGTACTGAATCTTATTAATAAGCAGAAGTATAAGGCATCCAGAGTGTTAGGTAGGCCAAACCGAAAGTACTAAGTGTTACTCCATTTTGGCAGGCAGCAAGAAACACATGTAGGCTGATTTGTCATCTATTTCCTTAGCTAAGATTGCCTCCTTTCCCTCAATAGCCAGTGGCTATATGAAACACTTGGAACTTCTTCATTCCTGTGAAAAAATTCACCTATGGTGAACACACTGACCTCCCATTTGTTTACTGCTATATCAAAACAAACCAAGAACACTCCATTAATTTCACTGTTTTGTTCTCAAATATTTGACAATGGAGAAAATTTGGGGAAATGATTTATTTAATGAAAACAATCCATAGAGAAAAGTCCTTTTAGGAAAAAAGAGTCAAAATTTGTCCTTTCTTAGAGAGCTTGTTACTTCCTTTTGTTTTGAGAAAAAAGACCAAGTGTGGCACTGTTGACATTTTCTCTCTTTGTCAGATCAGTGCTTTTCAGTAAAACTCTCACTGTTTGCATGCAACTGTAAATCTGGAAGATGAAAATGGAGAGGGAAGTACAGTATTAACTCTAAAGAGCACATTTCACTTTAGACACCCTATGTTAATGTTTTCTTTATATAATTCTCATTTTTATATTTGTTACTTGACACTAAAAGGAGATAAATATTCCCTTCAGCTATGGTGTCCAAGAACTAAGCTGTAATAGTAGTATCCAAACAGGGTAACTCTTCCTTTATCCTCCTACTTTCTAAGAGAATAAGGGTATATTAGACTAAGATGGTGTATGTTAACAGGTATGGCAAAGTGAACGATGTGGCAGTATTGTGCCTAAAAGGAAACAGAACTGATCTGCCTCCTGAAACAGACCTAGAAAGCTGTTAGGCACGTGAGGGCAGCATGTTTTTTGCTGCTTAAGAGTACCTTAGTGAACTTCCAGGCTCCGCCAGCTAAAGCGAAGTACTCTCTCTCAAAAATGTGTAGAAAAGGGGAAAGCTTTACTTCAGTTTCATGAAGGAGATTTTTCTGCAAATTAACCCACACCTTAGTCTTCTTTCCTAATCCTTGTGGAGAATGTGCAAACAAACCAGGAATTCAGAGGCCAAGATTTACAGTCATGCTCGTATGCTATAGCTCGTGGTCTTTTGAAGCAGTGCTTCTGACAGTATGTCAGCAACCTTCCAAATATTGTGAACCATCTGAGGTTTTCTTTCTTCTTTTCCAATGTGCAGAGCTCACAAGTTAAGTCTTTTGTTGATCATTCAAAAGGCATATACCTGGGGCCAAAAATAGTCTGACTTGCCAAAATCCTGAATCATATGTGTGAAATTATTTCCCTTATGAGTTTTGACCCAGTTTTGGAGGCAAAATATAACAAGTGACCTTTCATGAAATAACCTGTGTTTCAGCTTCTTCAAGCCTTTACCCATAAGGGAAACACCTGGCTCCACATGCTTTGTAACACCTGAAAATAGTATTGCATAGCCAAAGAGAAAAATCTTATAGCAAGAGAAATGCTGAATGTTGTGATACCTGGACAGTTCCAGGCCATGAGCTCTTCAGTAGGTAATGTTTTTCCACTTCGGTAATAGTGCAATCAGTATTGGTACTCAGGACCTAGTGATTTCACTATCTGATTAGAAGATTATCTTGTATTATACATTTCCTTAAAAAATCATTCAGTATAGCAAAGGTGTAGACAAAGACCCTTTATGTATATATAATTTTTCAGGGCAATTCACTCTAACAATTTCTTCAGATAGTAAGATCTATATGATGATATTCAGGTGAGCCAAGTGCATGAAGGTATTATAACAGTCTGTTGGCCTACGTGGAATTTTTCAAAGCAAAGATCTATTCAAGGATTTCATCATGTACTGGGGCACAAACCTCCCTTATCTTTTTCATTATATGGGCAAATCCCTAAAAGAACAAAATACAGCTACAGCATTTCCATTGTACTTCAGTGATACAAGCTGCTATACATTTTTAACTCCCCCTGACATCAGTGGAAGATAAGGACAAGCTCTTTGTTATATGAGCTATTCAGCCCTGAGGAGAGTGTACAACTTTGACTAACACAGTATAAACATAGGTGCTGTGTTGTTAAAAATAGAACTTTATGGTGAGTAGTTCCTTTTTTCTTGATACAGTGGGAGTTGGAAAGCTAATTCCTTGAAACCCCTCTGAAAAAAGCCACACTAAAATGGCAGAAAACTTAGTTGGCATTTTCACAGACAGGCAGTTGATAATTTGCTCTCATAAGAGGTGTTATGTAAAATCTACAGTGAACAATATTTACCATTAAATTAAGGACAATGAGGAAAGTGTTTCTGAAAACCTGTTCTCACAAAGTTGGGAAATACTAATCCATATATTACGAGATCTTACAGTTTTAACTCTCACACTGAAGTTAGGAACTTTCATTTGCCTTTCTTTCGTTCCCAGAAATGTGTCCCGCTGTCTCTGGAATTAGAATGAATACTGATGTCAAGAATTTTCTTTGTATAAAGACATATGTGCATAAACTGAGAAGTCCCCCCTTATTTTTAACTATGTTTTGCAATATAATGCTTTCCTTTCTCCCCATTTTCTACATACCTTTGTGAGATCTCCTCTATTGAATTTTTATTATTCTGCTATGTAGGCCAGCTCTGCTATTTCTGCTGTATAAGCATTACTTCAAATAGGAGCATTGCTCTGATAGCATTAATCATTTGGTTACTGTCTTCTGACCTTTTGCAGTATCAACATAGTATTCTGTAACATGTTGATCACAACTGTAACTCATAATTTAATTACATAATGATAGCCATAAACACAATGAAATATCAGTCTTGTTCAGCTGTGTACCAAAGCAATGTTCCTGCAATCTGAAGCAAGATCCAGTTCAGGCTTCCTCTCTGTCACTTAGATAAAACTAGTTTTTAATATTTAAAAGCACAGTGCTTCTTGATCAAGAAATCTTCATGTCACAGAAGTAGGGTGGAGGAGCTACATGGCACTTGCCATGGCTTTCACCAGTGAATGTGCTTGGTTTTATTTATTTATTAGTGTATAAACTAGTCTTTCTTGATGCAATATCTGGGACACTGTATATAATTTTGCAGAAAATTAAACTAAACTGGGCACACTGCCCAGAAAATACATCCATTCCCTTAAAAACAAAAACTCTGAAGACACTGGTAACACACACCATGACCTTCCTTTGCCTAAGGCAACAGTTTCTGCAGATGGGTCAGTTCTTTTGTATGGCACAGTAGTTCAGCAGGTAGCTATGTGGCATGTACCAAAGGGTTAATCCTCCTCCTACAGAAGTCAATGGTAAAACTCCATAGCCCAGAATAACAGACGGAGTTAGGTGTTGTCATGCTGAGTTTTGGAGCTTAAACTTAGTCACCAACTCTGAATCCACAGGGCTTATACTGGTGTGTGTTCTTAAATGTATGCTGAAGAATGGACTTGCACTCAGCAGGACACTTGGCAGTGAGATTAGTCCTTAGAAAATACACCAAAGCAGAATGATTCTGTCTCAGATACAGTTGATGCCTGCAGCTCTGCAGAAAAAGTCCACAACCAGCACCAGGTTGGGCCTGGCCTAACTGTTAGCAATCCTTTTGCTTGCTCCCTCTTTGCTAGCATAAAGCTTTTATCCTGTTTCTGAACTGGCTTCAAAGCAGCAAGGAGTGTGCTTGTGCAAGCTTTGCTCCATCTTAGTAACTAGGAGACTCACAGGAGTCAGAAACGACATTTTTCATCTCCCTTGTGGATAGGAAAAGCTTAAATCCTTGCCTACTTGATTTCTACGTGAAAATCTTGTGACCTTTCATTTTTGCTGACATTTTTTATTAATTTGACAACAGCCAAGACCACTGCGTTGTGTGGCGCTCCGTGCAAATGCACGTATGAACATTTGTTTTGACAAGCCCTGCTGGTAATCCAGGTGTGAAGAGAACTCATTTGTGAATGCTAGTTTCACAAACAGGGAGTAGGTGCTGAGGCACCCAGCTTAACTAACATGGCAGTGTCACTAAACACATGCAATGGCAGAACTTTGCAAGTCTCAACAAGCTTAAATTATGTTCCTACAAAGCTAAGACAGCTAAAGAACTTAATGTGTTTCTGTGTACTACTGCTAGCAGACTGTCTACAACAACCTAAAAAGAACCTCAAGTGCTAAGTCTCACAATGAATCTGATTCCCTGATTTTGCTGTGAATGGAGCTGGTTTCACCAGTAGACATTATGATGGCATCCCTAACTAAAAACACCCTTACAATATATGGATAATGTCTTACAGATTTTGCAGTATCATTCTGATTTCGTTGTTGTTTTTCAGGGCTCTTGCTGATGTTATGCGACCTCAAGGCCCTTGTACAACAGATCATATGGAAAGAGATCTAAACATTGTAGTACATGTGCAACATTACGAAAATATGGAGACAAGGCCTCCCCCAAATAATTTACGTAAGTTGCGTTTTAACTTTATTAAAATCTGGAATGTTGGCACTAAAATGGGCATTATGAAAAAAATATTGCTGGATGTCAGCTGAGGATCGATTGGACATGGGTTTTCACAAATTAGAAATAGTCCTTACTTCCGAATCAGAAATATTTAGGATTTCCTAGTGTAAATAGTGTAACACTGAGAGAAAGACATTTTGAATAGAAAAATTAGTAGTTATATTTATTTTTAATTAGTTGTCTTGGTTGACTAATATTGCTTTGCTATTTTTGCCTCCTTCTACTTGTTGGTTTTGAGTTCATTAAGCTATGCCTTATGATATGGTTTGTTACACCAAAATACAAACAGTTCAGCTTGAAGCAAGGTTTCACAATATGTTCCCTAGGGCTGTAACATCCAGTAAAAAGGGGTCTTGCTAAGCTGTTATACTATTTCCACTTGGAACAGAGTTCAGTACTTTCCCAGAGAGCATCAAGTTGTATGTGGTTTTCTCTTTCACATTTTTTTTCCTAAGGAAAAGGTGAGAGGAAAATTATTATTTTAAGTTTTAAATAATATTTTCATTCTGTATCTGCTATTACGTGTTTATGTTATTGAAGGCAAGGAAAATGTGCACCTTGAAGCTTGGAGAGGAAATACAGTGATATTTCAAGTGGTTCTGAAGTCTAAGCAACTTATTTCTCAGTCTTGTGTTAGACCACAGTACACATCTTTCTCATGCTCAGTTAATTTTCGCTTTTGTGATGAGCAGTTCCACTGCAAATTTAGTTTGGATATACATTAGTGTTTCATATCCACCCATATCTTAAATACACATGCATATATATAAATATATATGCATACTTACAAATTATAGATAATATATTTACAAATTCAAGTTCAATGCTTTTATAAAAGAAAAGGGTTTAATTCAGGAAGGTTTACATTGTTAAGCAGTGGATGGCTTTATTCTGTGCTGTAAATCAATGTAGATGTGCATTTTGCTGCAAATACACTTGCTGCAAGTATACTTTTGCTGCATTGGTATTTGGATTTTGAAACACTTGAAGTATATGCACTAGGTTTTTCCTTATCTTTCTGTAAATATAGAAAGCAGAAAATTTGCTTATATTCAGACAAAGAATGAGTTTTATTTGGATTGCACTCTGCAGTACTGAGAGATTTTACTGCTTTCTTTTTGGGGAAGGGTATAAAAACAATATGAGGAAGAAGAGGTTCATGTGTTGCATGCACTCCTGATACTTGTTTTGTGGTAAAGGCTGACTGTGATTTCTTATGCACATTGTTACAGAGCAACCTGAGTGAATTAAAGCTGTGACCTCTAATAAAGATACTATACATTGAGAAGTGTGATACCTAATCCGTCTGCACTGCTCTCCAGGAAAGTACTTCCACCTGGGCCTGTGCAGTCTCACACTGCAGAGGCAGAGTACATACATACTGCAGCATTATATCCCTAATTGTATAAAACCACACTGCTTCTGGAGGGAAACTTATGGTTCTCCCTCAGCCAAAGGTGCTCTAGCCCTCTGGACCTGGGGCAGTGAATTTCTGAAGGTTTAAGGAGGATGGGAATATGCAGAATCTCTCTGTTTGCTCTGTGTATTAAATTCTTGCTGATCTCCGAATCCTTCCTGTGACTATCTTTTCAAGAAGAAAGATGACAAATGGGAGTGAAGTTAGGGTACAATCTTTATTTTCCTCTCCTGTGAAATGTTTATTCAGAATCCCAATTAATGAAGGAGTCAGAAAATAGAGATTCTTACTGCACTAATTGTATCTAGATCTTTGTAATTACCACAGAGATATTTTGCTTAATGCTCTGTATACTACAGTATACAGTGTAACATATCAGGTCTTTAAATTCATTGTTTCTTGGATTTTAATTCAGTTTTAAGCTTCTTATACTCTTGCATATAAACACAACTCACATAGTTACTGCAAGTAAGAAAAAGATAAATTTAATAGTATCTTTGGATCTTGGCTTGTGATGACCCCCGATATTCATACCACCACTGTCTCAGAATTTGGCCTTCTGGCACAGATGAAAGAATTGCATGTGAAACAGCCCTTGCACCACTGCAAATTACAGTATAGAAGCACTGCTGCTACCTTGGATCTAATAACTTATCTTAATAACTTTGGATCTAATAACAGTATCTTAATAACTGGGTAATGAATAGGGTGAGTCCCAAGACTGCTTCGCATGCGGCTCAGGAATTCCTGCTACAGATTCAAACCTCAAAAGCAAACAGCTATGATGGTAAATCTTTCAGTCTTTAATCAACTTTATGGATTAAGTCAATCAGTTTGGATTGTTCAATGCAGACCTTCAAGTGGTGAAATTACTCAAGGCATTCTATAACCAATATTACATACATTTGCTTCATAGCAAATAGATCATTATTCTGTATTTGTTGCCATTATATTCCCTCATAAACTCATCTAAAACATGACTGAATGACCTACTAGAATTAGTCAGAACATCATTAATGTTTAAAGTCTGTCGAGAGCATGTACATTTATAGCGCAGACAAAAAATCTTTATAAACAAAAATTACAAAGACACATTTTCCAAGTCCAGTATCTTGGCAATTTGAAATTTTACAGTGGAGTTCTGAAGCACCGCAAGAGTGGATATTACTTTGGCAGTGCAGCATTACCTACTGCTAGCACTGGAAGAGTGAGAGGTTTTTCTGGGTATTTTTACAAGCAAATAAACCTGAGTGAATTACAGCAGAAATTCTATTCCAGATCTTATAGAGAGAAAATGAAATGGTAGGAAATTTAGCATCAGACATTTTGATGTGTATTTTTTAAGTTTTATTTTCTAAGTTACCACTTTATCTACTAGCTATCTCAAAAATGACACTTGTGACTTTGAGGCTGGTGTACTTTTCATATTGGGTCATAGATACAAAGTGGGCAGGGGGAATCTCTTAGGCATTATGCCTCCTTTCCGTGTTGCCTCTTTCAGAATATTGAAGACCAACTATTGAAAGCCAAACATTATTAAAAATGTTCTAATGTGAGTGTTCATTTGTTCTTTCTGTCCTCTTGAAAATATTTTGCTGATGCTGCCAACCCAGTCTGAAAGTGTTTTATGACAGGAAGCTCTGTCAAAATGACAAACTTTGCATGGTCTCTGACACTGAAAATGAGTGTGGTTTCATTTGTTACCAGAGGACAAACATTTTATGGGCTGCCTGCAGCTAGCACAGCTGTTTGCCAAAACTAGTAGTCCAGTGGAAGGCCAAAAGTAGAGATCACTTGTCAGCATCTTGCAGTTTACTTAGCTTCTTGTCCCCTCTTTACTGATATTCCAAAAAGAGCAGATATATCGGAGGTTCTGGAAAAAGCCAGGTTTTTTTCTTTGTTCATATGAATCCAGGCAACCTGGAATCTTAGTAAAACCTATTTTGTCGTTAGTGGTTGGATCATAATTTTCTTCCAGTAGTGTGCTTTACTTAGGATTACTTTTCCATTATATTCTTTCATTTATATACGTTAGAATGTAGTGGTGCTTTGCAAACAAGCACCAGATATCTGCCAAGAATCACAGCACTCCCGTTTTCTAACATGGAATGTTACATAAAATGAAAATAATAAAAAAAAAAAAAAAAGAGGACATTTAAAAGCTATGTTAAAAACATAAACACAAAAGCAAACCTTCCTGCACAATGAGCTGTTTTGTTCATCTCTTTTATGATCACCTCTTTTATGAATCTTAAGAAGGCAGAAGCATTCTAGATTTGTTTTTTCTTTCTACTTGTTGTGTTAAAAGTAAGCGATTTATTTAACTTGTTTGGGTTATAACACTGGTGCAGTGGGAGTTAGGAGGCTTTGTAGCTACATCCTCATTTCTGAAATGTGATTACTGCTATTATTTCTAATTCATAATCTATGACAGCAGAGTGAAACAAATACATGAGTTAGTGCAATCCACAGTAACTTTTCATAATGATCAGTAAAAGCTGTTATTCTCTCCTCAATAATAACCAGCCTTGCACTAGTATATTTAAAGCATTTATGTAGACTCCCAAGATAAAGGTGACTTTTAAAGGAAGCCAATTCTAGATTATGGAGGTTTTCAGATGAAAAGTGCTAGCTTTTATTTAGTTTGACATGTATGGATTATTTCTTTATTCTGACTTTAACACTGCAAAAGGGAATTGTAAACACACCGCTCAAAGAAGGAAGAGTTGCACCGTATCAAATGGCCAATTTTAATACTGGCCGAGGATTTGTAGCACATGCAATTAAAATGACATTTTCTCTTCTAAAAGATATGCAAGGGAATAATGTGTTTGCTGCTGCATTTGGTTGTCAGTTGTCCTGGAGACTTACTGACTACAAATGCTAATGCTGAAAACAAAGCAAAGACATATCTGTAACTGGTGTCTTACTGTAAGTTCGCTTTTGTTGGTTTGTTGTTTTTTTTTTTTGTTTCTGTGTTGAGACAGTTTAAATAGGAGGGTATTTTCTGAAGTTCTCACGTATCCCAGTAAGTATTCTGTATTCCTGTGCTTTCCCCATTTCTGTAAATGGAAGCTCAGTCTTTGTTTTCCAGTGAGAGAAACTCACTAGCTTGACACTGAAAATACAGTTAGAATTTGCAAAGTTTTTTTCCCCGTCTCTTTCATCCCTAGTGAATATGGGGTTTGTTATCCTTGAATACAATGGTCTTTGGCAAGCTAATTATTTTTTTGTTTAACATACATAAACATGTTTGTATCAGATGATTCATTGTATCCCATTGCCTAAATATACTTCTTACTGTTGCTCACCAGAAATAATCATACAGGCATATTAAGAAACTTTAGTTTAGAGAAATACTATTCTTTAAAATGCAAAGCTCCTGAAGCATATAAAACTAGAAATGAATTTACTTACAGTAACTCTTGGACAATGAATTGCATAACACTGAAAAAGCAGTCATTGAGAATGTGCAGGTATTACTGGAATGATATGCTTCTGGTGACAGTTTCTTCTTGAAACAACCAAAACCCATGCTCAGACACAGGGCTGTGAAATCCGAAGGACTAAGCAGATAACTGAATGCTTGGCCTAATTGGCATCTAGATTGTTTGACTGTAGTAAAATGTCTTTTTTTTTTTAGGCCTGGCTCTATGCACAGGTCTAGCCCAGAGGAGCTGGACTATGTTCTTGGCTGTTCATCTACTCACTCAGAAGGACAAAGTCTGGAGAAAAGCTGAGCTGTATAGACAGGGTTCCAGCTGTGTTTTATGAGGAAAAGATGGACAACAGCAATAAGTTTTCTGCCAAGGAAAAGATAGTTTTAGCACAGTGACAAAAGGAGAAGTGAAGAAGTACTGCTGATGGAGTGCTCTGAGACAGTGAAGAATGAAGGAGAATAAAACGGCTAACTTAATTGGAAGGTGTACTTAGTGAAAAAGAGACTACAGTGCTATGACAGAGGGAGGACACTGAAGTCAGCAAGAGCTGGGAATCTGTTTCCATTTAAAGCTTTAGTCTTCTCTACCAGTACGCAAAACCTCTTTTTACTGGAGTTCCAATGATCTGTCCAGGAAGCACCTTCACACTATTCCAAAAAATCTGATAATTTAGATTAAATTCCTAATATCTAAAATCTAGTAGAAGTTAACCCTGAGAGAGGGCTACTTATTGTGCTTTAATTATAATATACAATGAAGAGGACAAATTCCACATTTAAATTACACACTTTACAGAACTAATCATCCAAGGAAAAGCCCATGCTAGTATCACCAGCCATGACAAAAGAAATACTCTATTTTTTCAATATAATTTCTGTTTAAGGTTAAAAGCTGCAAGCTGCTGTGTCATAGCTATCTTGAGACCACTTTTTGAACCACTTTAAATTAATTTCTAGATACTGACTTCAAAAATTACAAATTACACTACCAGTAGAACTTCAAAGCATTAGCAAATAGGTGATAGAATTTTTATTAATACAATTATTACAGCTATAGCAATGAATTCCAGACTCCAAAGCTTCCATGCTGGAAACAAAATTTCCCATATAAAGTTAAGAAGAAGTCTGAAGATGCATTTCTCTTGCAACTCAGTCACTCACTGTAAGGCAGTAATGTATAATCAGTTCTGAATGTGTTTAGCCTCACAATCATTAATATGAAAAATGTTTCTAATTTACATTTAGATTTTGATTCAGATGCATGATGCTGATTTATGAGAAGATGCTATGAAACTTCTTGAAACACCAATGAGTGTTTTCAAGGATTTTAATTACAACCTGAGAATCAGAGCTTCTGAGTTTGTTTAGGAAAGACAATAAATGAAACAAATGGAATATCTCATTTGTCATTGCCTGTTTTGCATTTCACCAATTAGGTTTCTTTTAGAAAACAGGATGATTTTGAAAATGTTAATATAGATATCATGCACAATAGCTTTTTATTCGTAACTATACCTGTCATCACTGTCATACGTCAGAACCCTAGCAATGCTTCTACCATACAATTAATTCCATACCTTTAGAATCATCCTGTTGACTTAATCTGGCATGTGAGAAAAAAAAAAGGTTAATGCAAATAGTAAACACAAAATCTTGCATGAAAAAGGACTGAGGGATTGTATCCTGGGTCTATAATCAAATTAAATGGTGAATGTAACATTATTACATATGTTATGAAAATCTGTGGGTTATGCATCCTTCCTGCAATTTTAGTCAGTGGGATATGTTTTGAACCATGTTGGATAGGTCTTCATTAACTGTTCTATAGAACTATTTCCTTTAGGACTGAAAAATGAAGTTTTCACTCTTTCTTTCTTATTTTATAATAAGAACAATTAGATTAGATTACTGCCTTGCATCCTATCATTTTCTTCAAGTCAGCTTTTAATTTAGATAAATTTGACATATCTTAATAAAAATATTCATCAACATAAAATGTATTTGGGGGACATACATTTAATCACTGACATTTTCCTTTTGCAGCAATAATTCACATTATGGTAATAAAAATATTTAGCATATATTTTTACACTTTATAATGTAGTTTAAAAGGCCAAATAATTATTTAATAAATAACATTGCTGTACTGGACTATGATATAAGCAGCTTTGAGCAACATAGCAACAGAATTTATTAGCACACATGAAGGATGAGACCCATTTTGCTGTCATTTGGGCACAGATTGAAGTACTTTAAAATGTTGCCCAATAGTAAGGGATGAATATACCATCTATAAGATGAAACATCCAATGCCTAAATGTGATTTGGCTTTCTAAAAGTTAAGTGTTTCCCTCTTGATTCCACTTTTACTTCAGTACTATCAGCATAATTATTTAGCAAGGGCTTAGCTCCACAAGTGTTTGTTATTAGGTATTGATATGTCCTGGCATCGCATACTCCCCAGAAAACAAAGGCACTACTTCTTAGAAGAATAAGCATCCTCTATTCTTTTGGCACTTTGCAATCTAAGAGTTGTTTATTAAATTTTCTTAGTGAGGTGCTATTCCTATTATATACTACTCAATATCTAAAATTGTATTTTGTCTTCGGACAGATATATTGAATACCTTTATTCTCAATGTTGAATAACTTCCATATTTATTTATTCCAAAATAAATTCCAAAATATTCCCACTATTAACCACAACTGTCAGCAAGATCAATCATCAATGCTTCATGCCTGTTGCAATCTTTCATGTCACTGGGACTTTTGATGTCAAAAACTGGTATAGGAAACAATGCCAAAATAATAGGAATTATGTTTTGGGAAACAGAACAAAACAAAAGAAAACAACAAAACAAACCCAACCCTTTTATGACCGTATTATGCCAGATTTTAGCTCCTTAAAGTGAAGAGGATAGAGACTGAGACACTTTTTTATTTAATGTGGCATGAATCACCTCATTGAAACACGAACAGAAAGTACCTTTTACTTTCACTTATGGTTTTCCAACATGACCACACAAGCTACACTTGCCTTTTCCATGCCAAACAATATCATTTTAAATGTTGACATACAGCTAATCATCTCTCCAAACCCATGAACTCCCACCCTCATGTTTTGTCTCAAAAATCATGTATTTGAACATAAACAGTAAAAGTATAAATTCATTAATATATCAGTGTCTGTTCATACATTCAGGTGCAAGCATTAACTATTGCAAGCTGATATATCCACAGCTAACCATGTGCATTTTTTGTCACTCTGGCTGTGCAAAACTTTGATACTATATTTTAGATGTTAAAATGCTCTTATCAGAAATTTAACATTCGGTAGAATTACTTCCCCCTTCATTTTTTAAATGGTCATACTGACTTTGCCAAGCAGAAGCAGTATAGTGGTTCCAAACTAAAGTGGAAGAGCTTGGCTACATATATTAAAAAGCTTACAAAGACACATCCCAGTATTCCGAGGCAATTTTGATATGCTATTCAGAGATTTTCTCAAATTTCAATCTGCAGTTTCGATCCTAAATGGTTTTCAGTACCTTTGTTCTATGTTTTTGTTTTACATCATAACTTTCCCTGAAGTGCCCACACTGGCTCCAGTTTTATAATCATGAGGTAGAGTTAGGAAGGGAACTGAGTGTGTGTAATATTTCTGAAATAAGCGTTGATGTTTATTTTTATAATAGAAAAAATAGTTGATAAAATGTCCAGAACCATGATAAAAAATTACATTGATAATCATTCCCAGATGATAATAATGCGCATTTGAATGTTTTCTTGTGTATACCAGTAAATTTAACCTTTAACTTTTAGTTGCCACATTTAAATAGCTTTCAAGAACCCTCCAGTAACATATTTCTATTTTCAACTCATGTACATAAATATGTCTGTGCACCCAGGCTTAAGGCTATAACTACACTTCTGAATCCATAACGAATCTGTAACACAATCCAAATGATCCAACTGTCTTTTACCATCCACTCCTTACCAATTAAGGAAATGCACATTTGGTAAATAGTTATTTTACACACACACAAATATACCCAGATGCGAATGTGCATGACAAATTAGGTGAAATTCTTATGGTCAAAAGTCATAGTAGAGCATTCACTACTTTTAATGGCACAAAGTTTTTACCCAGCTCGCTAAAACTCGCTTAGGACCTCATATATATCTTACTGAGAGAAATTATATTCTTGTTATTAATCTTGGATAAGGAGACAGATAAAGGGATATGCAGGAGGTTTAGCCTATGGCTTCACAAAAAAAACCCGTTGACGGACCTTGGAGAACTCAGTGCTGGAGAAGGAAAAGTGCATGTTCATTGCCAAGAATAATAGAAGTTAGTCAGGGGAAGTGCAGTGAAAACTACCAAATGGCTTACCAAATCAAAGCATCCTGAGAAGTGTTTTGAGAAGCCAGGAGGCTAGAAGCAGTTTCCAGCTAGATGTACTTTCCATTTTTGTTCTAATTTCAGGAACGTTTTGGAGTCTTCCAATGAGCAAAATGTTCGTGCCCTTGGCACACAGGAAAAAGAGAACTTTTTGTGCTCTTCTTTCACGCTCCTCCCCTTTGGCAACACAACTGCTGTAGTTGAACAACTGTTATCACCCCCAGAACAGGGCTCTTGGAGGGCTTGTGTGGATACTAAATTCTCAGCCACTGAACCCTGGCGCAAAATAGAACTGCAGGTGGCAGCTTTCACTTACATAAATGGTCTAAAATTCCTCTGGATTTGGAGTAGAGCACTGAGCATGGTGGAGATTTATTTCACTGAGGCCTTTCCAAGTACTGAGGGATCCAAGTCAGCACGTTTGCAAGGGGATATTTGGCCAAGAACAAACTAACTGTTCTCCTGGTCCGGCCAGGGGGCGTTGGTCTATGTAAAACAATATGCTTATATCATTTGGAAGCAAATTAATAGTTGAGCATCCCTGTGTTAGAAAGAATGAGGCCTACCAACAGCTTCCAAAACCGAAAAGTAGTTCTTTCAGCATCATCCTCATCCAGAAGTTAAACTACAGATCTGATGGTGGTTTATATATTTTTGCTCTTTCTTTTGTACATCTGAGGCCCGAAGGAGTTGCTGTGCAATACACTTAGAGCAATTCCTGCTGGGAGCTGGGCTAAGAATCAGGAATATGATTTTTTCCCAAAAGCTTTGCTCTACCTCATCAAATGACTAACTCTACTTTAAAGAATGTATTTTGCATTTATAATAATGGATGAGACTGCTTCTCTTTTTTTTTTTCAAAGCTGAAAGGTTGAAGAAATAAATTTCTCCTACAGTTATTCAGATTCTTGTGCAGTACTGTGAGGAAATGTTCCTTGTCCTTTGTCAAAAACAAACCTGACCACTCTTTCAATTAGAAAAGTTTCAAGCTTTTAGTCATAGCTCTGTAGTTAAATTGCCATTAAATGCTTTATTTAGTTAAATGAACTCTTATAATAATTTATTTTTGACTTCTTGCTTCTTTCTCATCATTTTAACACTTCATTTTTCTTTGGTTCTTACTTGTCCTTGCATAAGACCTCCACTTAAGAAAGGAAGGAAAAAGCATGCACTCTGTGGTATAAGACATTTGCAGAAGGGTTTTGCGTAGACGTTTAACTAGAATAAAGATCACTTTAAGAGTTATAATGAGCAAGATGCGCTTATAACAATCATCTCCTTAGTCTATGCTATGTGTCTTTGGTTAATCTTGCATCTCGAAGTTCTTGCATCAGTCAGTAAACTAAATTTTACCTCAGGAGACCATCATATTATTCCTTAACCATGCAATGATGTCACTGTGATGAGAGAGGGGCCAGAGGCTAAGCTTGGATAAAAATGTTTGTAGCCAAATTAGTAACAATTACCAGGAACTTCTAGATCTTGAAGAATATTAAAATTAAAATTATTTTGCTTCCGTGAAGATGTTCACATTTTAGCATATATTATAGAGGATAAGTGTATAAAAAAATAAATTTATATTATTAGAGTAGCTCTTTCTCTGACTTCTTCATTATATTAATAATTAAATGCACCCATCTAAAAATTGCTTAACTCACTAATTCCTTTTCTGACTGTGATCCTACACCTCTTATAGACATGCCTAAGTAACTATATGCAAATAGATCAGGCTATTTCCTCTCAGAGTAAGCAAATCACAATAGCAAAAAAACAGTAGTGCTGCAAGATTTTTTCCAAGCACATACAAATGACACACTTCAAAATATGATGATGTTGTATTGTCATAATTTAGCATTTCAGAGACATTTGTTTTTACTTGGGAAAATCTGGCTTGAAATATTTATTTGCAAGCTGTACCTTATTTCCTAGGTGACACCATTTATACCATTTCTACAGATGCAGAGACATAGCTGAAGATGTCTCTGAAACCAGTGACACAGAGCTGGGGTTATGATGCAAACTGTGAATTACCTATCTGCTCTATGCATGTGAAAAGATTTTCAGATTTTTAAATGTCAAAATCTCCCAAACATTTTTAGATAGGAAGGCAAGTGGTCCATGAAAACCTGGCCTCTGTAACTGAGCACTTTACTCTGCTGAAATTGTCTGCTAGAATAACACTGCTATTCCCCTTTCCTCTTTAGCACTTCTCATGTCTGTTCATCAGGAAGAGGATGGATTGTGCCTCTCTAACCCCTCTGCATCTCAGTAACCCAAACACAGTACCTCAGATTCCTCTTGCATTTCTTGATTTTGTCTGGATGAAGAATAATATTCTCTGGCTTTTCGAAATTACACATTCTAGTATGCATGCAACAGTATGACATATATAGCCATATGCTGACTGATCAGCAAACAGAAAAAAACAGGCAGACCTCTATAGAGTTTGTACTTCAGCTTTCTGTCTCCATTCAGCCATTCGTTTTCCTAACAGCTGTAGAAACATCTCATCCTAGAGATCTCAAAAATATCAAAAAGGGCAACTAGGTTGACAGTTATAGAGGGAGTAACAGACAGAAAACCCTCAAACTAACCCAAACAAAAGCCTTGTTCTCTTTTAGGATCAATAAACCTATAATTATTTACTGAGTGCGATAAAAAGCTACAAGATGTTGTTAAGGTGAAATCTGGATCCATAAAGAAGTATTGAGATACTTACATGACTGCTCTCAGAGTCTGTAGTCATCAAATATAGAAATCCAGTCATCATAGGTTGGGAATACCAGGAAAAAAAAGCGAGGAGATGGAATAATCTATGGCACATCCTCTTCCCTGTAGATGAAGAAGTTATCTACTGGGATGATAGTTTGTATTGTCTAAATTAATTGTATAGGAAAGTCTGAAGGGAGTCAGGATATGTCAGAGGATCAGATCTCAGAGGAAAATACAAGCTCAAAACTTGGCAGCTGATTTATTAATTGCTTATTATTCTTATTTCTATTTTACATGATATTAAGTGTATGCTAGAAGCTTCTGGGAAAATTCACACAATTGTTAATGAAGTTCAAAAGCAGCATTAATCCTCCTTTATGGCTTGCAGTGCTCTTGGGAAAGAAGATATTGCACAGCTCTAAGGATAGAAAGTCTCTGGTGTTAAGCAATCTGAGGCTAACTAGCAGATTACAAAGGGAGAAATCCTAAATGCATATTTCCCTTTGTGAAATCTATGCATGAAGAAGTGAATTTACCTGGCCCATAGAGTGTGGCCTATATAGCGTTTGGGACCAGTGCACTCTGGAAATTCATGAGCATGAGCTAGTAATTTTAAGAATGTTCTTCTCATGCAGTTACTGACAAGTCTTTTCAGCTTTGAAGGAATTAACAGAAGTAATTTTATCTTAATTATCATCCCAGGATAATTAAAGCCAGGACATCTGCATGTCATAGACCAACATCATAGGCTAATGTTGGCAATCCTGGCAATCAGTATGTCACGATCAATGCCTTAGCTGAAGAATACTTTTGAAACATTCTCACAGTAACTTCCAGCCACAAATTTCACTCAGTTTGACCTGTGTGAGATAATTGCAAGTGGTACACAAATTGCTTGCTCTGTCCTTTAGATTTGATATCAGTGACAGCTCCTGTTATTCTCACCAGCTTTCCTCTGATTGAAACACAGAGTGCTTTTTTACAGAGGACTGAAGCAGGTACACACTTCCTCTCGCGTGACAGAGTTCCTGACACCCCTTCTATATGGTGAGGCCTTACAGCTGGAGTGATGTCTGTATAGAGCAAACCTGAGCTTTTTTTTGGTTTGACTGCATGCAAGCTGAGTGCCTCTGAGCACCAGATTATCTTTGTGCTCATAATGTAGAAAAGTGTTGCAGAAGTCAGTGCAGAGCTGGCTGTAGTCCAACAGTACATTATCATATTGATGGTTAGATACCTGCTGGATAGTGTAGATTGCTGCTGCCACAGCTGTCTAAAGTTGTATCCACTGCTCTCACTACCCGTTGGAGCAAACTAGGTTTGGCAAACTATCGTATACAACATCAGGAAGCCCAGCGGATCCAATTCACGAATGAGGATCAGCATAGCCTTAACATAAAGAAATGCCAGATGAAAAGGTAACTTGCTCAGAGCGGATGTATTGAACATATGGGATGAAAGCAGCTGTCAAAGGAAGATGTCAAATGAAGAGCCTCAGTTTCACGAAGATGTAAGAAAGCACACGGAGAGTGGGTTCTATTTTAAATGCTCCAGGGACTCTTTTTTTTTTTTTTTTGACAAGAATTTAAATTCCAGAACTAGGTAGTGTGTAACACATGCAGCTGCCTACATAGTTCACTGAATTTCAGAACAGACACTTGTGTCTGCAAAACAGTTATTACCCCCTTGGGTAAAGCTACCTGGACTGACCGTGTGGCATTGCATTGCCTTAACTCATTTGGTAGATGTTTGGATGATAGCCTTATGATATTTTTCTTTTTCAGCCACAGATAAATGGTATCAGAAAGAAAGTAAGTGACAATGAGCCCAAAAACCAAACTCATTTTACAACAACAGCAATAACAACTTAATGATTTATCCAGCTATGACTCAAAAGCAGGCCAGGCAGTCTCGTTCTCATGCTGAGAAGTATCTAGTGGATGATACCATTGTTTCAGCTCAATCTCTCTCTCTCATTTGATCGCTTCCTCACCCAGCAAAGCTTTTCTTGCCTTCGTGTTTGTGATTATGCTGTTCTGTGCCTGACAGTTGTAGTGAAGATCTGCCACAGTCAGTGACAAGGCAAGTATTCTAGAAAAACACTGCCAGAAGAGATGAAATGAAATAGCCAATACCTGACATCAGTTTCTGGAAGTGATCACCAGTATGTAAATTTATGTCATGTTCTGTAATTTGTGGAATAAATCAGTATTTGTTTAAAGGTCATGATTAATTAAAAAGATCAATGAAAACACTTGTAAATGCGTGGAAGAAAATAGCTCACTATTAAAATGTCATTGCAGCATAAGGATCCATAAAAGGTGATATGGGAAAAGACAGCCTAAGTTTGTCTCAGTTTCAACACCAACTGTAGCTGAAAGAGTGCTATGAATTTTTAAAAGCTTGAAGTTGTGCCACTCAGAATAACAAATGTGCGGTTTTTAAAAACAAATAATTGTGTTTTCTTACGTACTTTCACATACTTCTCACTTCAGGATACTGCAAGTCTATGTATGTTCTGTGATAGGATACGACATTCCTCCTCTCTCTCCATCAAATTTCTGAATTTAGGCCACTTACGTGCTATGTGTAAGCTGCCACTGTATATATAGCTACATATATTAATATATATACCCCCTGCATGTGCTATGTGATATGTAATGCATATAGTGCATTGTATTCTCAGTGCATCTTTGACATTGAATGAGGAGGGTAAATGGAAAGTAACATAATGTATTTTTTTCCCCGTCTGGGTAAGCAATCTTCATTTTGCCTTGAAGTATTAATGGGGGAAGAACGTGTTTGTTAATTGCTAGTAATACACCTTTATATGAGTATATAAACAAAATGTGCTGCTGAGAGATGCATTTTCTAATATTATCTGTAGTTACTATTACAAGATTCCTTGAACTAACCCACGGCACATTCTGACACAAACAAATGTATTTTAGCAGCAGCAGTGTGATCTTTTCACCTATTATTTATAATGCTTTATGGTAAAAATTTACAGGCACAGAAAATTCAAGAAATTTCTATCTTCAGGTCTCATGAATTAGTGCAAAATAATGTGAAAGTTATAATAACATACTTGTCCTGATACAAACTTGGGTTTTTGTCTTTCAGTCAGGTATTGTCTTTCATTGTCTTTGTCAGTCTTTGAATTCCATCCACTATGTTTTAAATCAATACACTTGAGATGCGGCAGTACTATTTGTATCAGCATAATACTATAATAATTTCGGAAATAGAACACAATAAACACTATCCTTGTTTGCATAATCAAGATATGCCTATCTCATAATAGAAGGATGTTTGTAACAATCTGTTGTATCACTTATGTTAACCTTATTGTCTGCCCTGGGTAGACTGAAATGTACTTTAAAACAGAAATAAACAGTATTGGGGTTAAAGAAATGCTGATCAAAACCTTCAGGATTTCTAGAGGTCACAAATATCCTGACAGTCTGCTAGGATCACAGCTGCTGACTAGAAAACACTTTCCAGTTTCCCTGCAACTCCAGGTTAACACAGTTATTAAACACTTTGGAAAAATTAAAATTTGCTACCAACCAGGAGCTCATTCTGGAGGGATAACCCTCAAGCTTCCAATATTTATAATGTTTTAAATTAGAGTATTAAAATATTTAAAATGTAAAGTAAGTAACCAGACTAATATAGTAATTTTTATGCAATTCACTAAAGAAATTAGCTCAGTTGGCAAGGGTGTTTCAAAAATCAGATATAAAATCTGAGAGTATGAAAAAACTCCTTTTATTAATATGGACACAGGAATTGGCAAAACCATACTGTTGTGGGGAAAAAGAAAAAGACTTAGGGGAGTGGATCTGATTATACAGAAAGTGGAGCTTGTTACATCTGAATCCTCAGTTTAAATACAGTCATAATGAGTGTAACAGTGGCCAGTTTGTAAGTACGTTTGCAGCCTGAACTATCTGTCACTAGATTTCTAATCCTTTGAGCATTAAACAATCTGGAAAGAAATAAGCCTGCCAGTTTTTTAATAGAGTCAGTAGCCTATTCTCTTAAGCAGACGGAATTGCTAAAAACAGAGGTGAAAGTGTTTATTAGCAAATATTTAATATAGGAACACATTGGCTTTCTGGAAGGAGAAGAAAGGTCTTTTGAATGGAAAATGTTAGCTTTCTTCATTGACAGTTTTGGGTGAAATCATTACTTGGTGGAAATAATTCTGTGACAGACTGACAGAGTACCTGGGCTATCTGGTGAGGCAGACTGCCTCTGCTCTCTCTTCTCTCACTGCTGGTACAACACACTTCAGGCCAAAGCAATCTCAGTGGTATCTAAGTTCCCTCGTGGTGGAAGAAAAGGAAAAAGTGAATGGGCATTGCTGTGATCCACAGCAGTATGCTTACATTGTCCAACCTCCACCTCTGACCACCTCTTAGCTGCATGGACTGTGAGGATTCCTAGCTTTTAAAGAAGAAATGAGTTCTATTAGATCTATCATCTATATCAATACCCCCTGTATAATACAAATCTTATCATTTTACCCAGCAGCTCCTATAATCAGTAAGTGGGCTATGAAGCTGAATTGCTGCTATCCTTCTGTACTACAGGTCATATTTTAGTGATAATTTCTTTTTTAAATGATAAATGTGGGATTAACTTTTTCTTTACTTAATTTGGTATCATAAATTAATACAAACCAGAAGTATAAAATATGCTTATAATCCTCAGAGTTCTGTTAATCCCTAACTGATAGTAGGAAAATGGAGAATACTACTAATGGTAATAGCATATAGTGAAGATTTTGCTTTCATGTGAATGCAATTAGAGCTTTTCCCTTAAGCTAATAGGATAAGTAACTATATGAGGAAATCCACAGACACTGCAAATGTGCAGGAGGGAGAGGGTAGTGTTTGCTTGGTGTTCAATGGTCCATGTGTAATAAGCTGGCAGTTCCACCTAGTTCCTATTGGACAAATGTCTACATCAGAAATTCCTGCGTTTGCTCTCCCTCAGCTGCACATGTGGAAGTTTCTGCAGCAAAGCTAAAGGCTGAATTTAGAGAGATGGGGCTATATTTTCCGAGCTATTTTAATTTTCATTTCATAGATAAAGGTGCACACATAAATAGATTCCTGTCACATCTGCGGCAGTGGAATTCAGGACATCAGTTCATTTCCTGAATATCTGTGATCAACTCACATACCTTTTGCCAAATTATTCTATGAGATCTATTCTAACATTCCTAAACCTTGATCTTCTCCTAACATCATTTTCCCACCTGATAAAAAGCAGATTAATACTCTGTCTCTTGAGAGTAAAATAATTCCAGAGTTTTCAGTAGTTACTCTGATGAATGACCTACAGGATGGATCACAGCTCTAATTAATTTTTAAAACACATTTAAATGGTTCCTTAATACTGGGAGTTCTGCTCTATAAAATGTAGCACATAAACAGCATAATCCAAACAAGCAGTGAGCATGTGTATGGCACAACTGTTGCCAGCATTGATTTTGGATTTTGCCTTCACAAGTAATGCACTTCAAAAACCATGTTGACGTAACCTCTGCAGCAAACCAGTTACATGTAGCTCCCACAGCTCTATATACAACCAGCAGGTAACTCTCAGTCTTTGATCCATAATATTTTAGCTTGATCCTGGCCAGGACATGGGCCCTTTTCGGGCTTGGGGTGTGAAAGGCCAGGAACTTGGTGCAGTTGGCCACAAGTTCCCTTCAATAGCTAGGGCTGCACCATCCTTTTTAAAAGCTGCAGCCAGCACCAGGGATTGCAGCCCTTTTGCAAGGAAGAAAAACATGGGATCACTGAGGTTGTTCTTGTAACAATATCCCCAGATAGTGCTTTAACTCACTAGGAGCCAGGATGGCTGGCACGGCTTTGAGGCTGCTGTAAAGCACATTGTCATTGAAGAAAGTACAGAATTAGGATGCAAATTGTGGAAATACAAAATACTCTTTTCAGCTTTTCCTTTAGTTATAAACTGTCCTTATTGACAATAAACTCTAAATTCTAATGCTAATAACGAGTGGTATGGATTTATGACTCAATAAAAGCCGACAAAAATCTGTATTATTTTTAAATCTTAACTTATTGGTAAAACCATACATTTAAAAAATTCTTCATGGAAAGGCTCTTTTCATATAGAAAGGTTTCAAGCACTATCTGTATTGTTCTTCCTCATGAGACCACAGTTGCTGACTCTCCAAGGTGTTCTGCCATAGCTAAAGATTCACAATTCTCTACTCAGTCTGCAAATCTCTTCATGGCTGTTATATCTTTCTTTTTCTCTTCCAACAGTCTTTCTACTGCCTCCATATGATCCCTGTGCAGCTGATATTATTGAGCTAACCCTGAATTTGTACTTTTTGCCCTCAATGCTTGCAGGTTTGAAACAACATTCAGCAGACTTGAAATAGGGGACATTATTATCATCCATCCTTTTATTGCTATACATGGTCCCTATTGTATGAAACGTGTTTTAATTTGTGGCCAATACCATGCTAACCTGACTCCTGTTTTCCTACATTATTTCATAAGCCTTAACCACACTCTGTGCAATCTCTGTAATTGTTTAGCTACACAGTGACTTATCATTTGCATCCCATAAAGCTTTTATAACAATAGCAACTTCAATTAAACTATGCCACTTGGCTTCATCATACTTCCTCCAGAATATCTTTGCCATCAACATTGCTCAGAGTTGCAATTCTCCTGAGTTTTCCAGAATTTATAGGTCACAGGTAAAACAGCATATTCTCTGCAAATGTTAATGAGTTTACAAACTGCTGAATATTATAATGATAAATTTGAACACATTTTTCTACTATCTTTACACAGTCTTGGCACTGCAGTATTTGTAGCTTATGTCTGCTCTCAAAGGGCTCAACCCAAAACTCACTGAAGTCAAGGAGAAGAGGTGTATGAAGATTAGCAACTTTTAATCAAGCCTGAGACAGTCAGTGCTGTAAAAACATTATCTGTGCATATCCCTTATGTGCAACTGGTATCATCTTGCACCACTGTGAGTGACTGAATCTCATTTTCTTTGCAGCTTTCTGCCTGATCAGGGAATCTATTGAAGTCTAAACAGCCAGGGCAGCTGTCTTGAGTCAGATAATTTCCAGCTTCCTAAATGAAGGGAGCTAATATAATATCTACTTTATGGCCACATCACTGTCATAACTCACAAGATACTGTGGAGGGTTTTCGGAGAGGAGGGGCAGAGTGCAAGCAGCAGTGATTTCTAAAGGCCTGTCCCTGGTCAGTCCTCTTCTTCTGCAAAAGGCTCCCTCTCCTGCTTTTACAGCTATTTCCACCAGCATTCCTGAGCACAGCTCACTTCACAGAGTAATTGCTGTAGCTCTTCAATGTATCCTTTCATACCTGCAGGGGTATAGCGCAGATCATGAATGGGAGGGAAGGGTGCATTGCTATTTGGTGTCTCTGCTGTTGATACTGGCACAAATGGAGAACTACAGTCTGGCATCTTTCCTGGGCATTTTAATATATTTACAGACTGAAAGGTGACCTTTGTTTAGGAAGTCTTTTTACTTAAGGAGGGGTGCAGTTTTGTTGTGTTTTTTAACTTAAATGATGACTTTAATATATAGCATTTGAAGTGCTATATAACCTGATTGGGTCTGGTTGAAGTAACCAGTCCCAGCACGACTGCTAGAGAAAACGAAACATTTTACACCTGCTTTGTTGATCAATCTTCTACAACCAGTTAAATTAGAAATACAGATGGCCAAAGTATCATTTTTCGGATGAGAATCTATGAAATACAGGCCAAATACTGAAAATACTTTGTGGTAAAATATTCACTGTCCTTGTCGCTGAAAAATATGTCTTAAAAACCAAAGCAAAATTTTTAATCTTCTATCAGAAATCCAGTCACAGAACGACTAAACCCCTACAGACAATTGTTCACTGTTTCTTGAAGCTATTAGTAGACGTGCGAAAAAAGTTTTACTCACTAGTTCAGCCAGATACTCTCAATTACATCAGACTTGAAAATCCGTGTGATCTTTTTTGGTAGAAGAAGTGATTTGAAATCTGCCTTGCTTCTGACATTTCAATATAGGGGTCTATACCATAAATGTATTCACCAAGATATATAGAGATTAATGGAAGATGAAAAAAGTAAAGCAGATTCTTACAGAAACAAATTAAATTGTTAGAAGGAATGTATAAATAGAACTGCTTCCGGCTTTTTGGTGTGTGTTCTCC
>JAOEHY010031241.1:0-12151 GCA_025447955.1 Psilopsiagon aurifrons | reverse complement strand
GTTGCCCAGGGAAGCTGTGAATGCTCCATCCCTGTTGGTGTTCAAGGCCAGGTTGGACATAGCCTTGGGTGATATGGCTTAGTGGGAGGTGGGCTGGAACTAGGTGATCTTAAGGTCCTTTCCAATCCTAACTATTCTATGATTCTATGATAACACAATGTAAGAATATGTAGAGTAGTAGAAAATTTGCATGCTTTCTGTTACTAATGTAGACACAATTCAATGTATCATTAATAAGGTTGTCAATACAGTTTCAAAGGTAACATAACTATAGAGTGAAAGCAATCTACTAAAGATTTTGGTCAAGAATTTAGAAAAAAAAGAAACATTACTGAATTATTGATGACAATTGTACTAGTTATGACAGACATGCTTCTGATATGCATAAATAGATCTTCTGTCTTCTATCAATCACCGTTATTTTGAAATATCCACAACCTCTGATGCTCAGCTTAATTGCAAGAATGAACACAGCAAAAATAAAGACTACAGATTGCTCAAGTTTAATGCTGCACTTGTTAAAATCCATAGGCAGGAAGATTACAAAAACTGAACTTCAAAGCTATTTACAGACCAGAAGACAAAATTAGATCAGTCACGTGTTTTCTGTTGAGATCTGATATTAATCTACAATGTGTCTCTTCATATGAACTTGACACAACTACTAAAGCATACCTACTGAGTGCTTTCCAAACATTCAAGTAAAAAATGGACTTATCTCAGTGTCACAGAGGCAATAAAGAGAATTAAATCAGTGGCTTGCTGAGAATCAAAAAGAGACTCATAGTTCAAGATTCTTAATACCCGATGAAGTTAATTTTAAAAGTTATCCTAATACTGAGGAGTGTCTTGCCAAATATATATTAAAAGCACAGATTCAAATACAGTTATTGGTGAATAACTACTGAATTATTCATAAATCAAGTTAAAATGTTGACTGATTTCAATTTACTAAGTACAGAACTATAATTGAAACAATAGAAAATATTTAAGAGGACTTTTAATCTATTCCAGTATTAGTAGCTAAAAGCCAAGCTGATGATTCCCTAACTTTATTATCCAGATAATATACCACTGCTAACATGCAGCCAGGCATACTGTGGCATATTCCAACCTAAGACCATAAAATGTACTGTCTTCATGAATTTTTTTCATCCACTTACATAGAAGTCTCGACTTGTCTTTTCCTCTGAAGACTCAATTATGCAGTTGTCCAAAACCAGCTTTGCAGATGAACAGAAAAATGAATTAAGGTGATATAGATAATGTTCATAAGAAAGAATACGTTTCTACCTGAAGAAAATGACCTTCCAATACAGCAATCAAATACACAGAAGTGATGTTTCAGTCAGATTTTATGGTGTATGCTTTGAAGACATAAATGTCCATGTAGGAGTTAAATAATGAAACTATGAAGTTTATGAGACTACATGTTACAAGTGTCAAATGTGTTTATTAATATATACATACCAAGCCACTTACTATTTTAATAAAAAGCATCTCTGTAGCATCATTTAACAGTTAGCTCAGAAGGTAAAAATATCTCAAATAATTTGAACCCAGTTATCTTCTGACTTCCATTACTTCTATACTACTTTCACATTCTTCTAACTCTACTCACTTCAGGAAACTGAGAACTTCCCTAATATTAAAGAAATTAAACTGAACAAACTGAAATTGCCATTAAAGTACAGTTAAATCAATTTGTGAATTTATATTGTTTCTATTTTGCAATAATACATATGAGTGAGGACAGCATTAAAAAACAATGGCAAGTGATGCAATGCAACTAAGGGGGTTTTGTGTAGTAATTTCTTTAATATGTGCAGAAAACTTACTTTAAATGAATCAGGAAGATACTCAACCATTTCTAGCAAAGGACACTTATTGGCACTAGAATAGTGAGAGAATGTCACAACAGCTTCTTCCCATCTGCAAAAAATGAGTTAAGATAATGGAAAATGAATTAGTTTCTTCCCTTTCAATTCATCTGCTTTTAGAGTATTTGACTTTTATTTATGATATTATCTTGGAAATCACAATATGTAACAAGTTTGCGTACCATTAATTGGAAAATCAGCCATTTGGGGAGTAATTATGTAATATTCTGGATGCTTCTCTAAGAATGATTAATGTCTACTTCTGTTACTAGTTAAACAGAGATGCTTCAACTATGCTAAGACCTTCTAAATAATATGAAACTTGAACTAAAGCTGGAATCTTGGATTATAAAATTAGTTGAGTAATTACAAATAAAGAAAAATACTGTCAGTGTTCCTGCAACTGTTACCAAGAGATGTGATCATTGGGCAATGGTGCAACACTTTTATTCCTGAAGTGGGGCTATCTTTAAAAGTATTTGCAACATGTAAACCAACAATTTAAAACAGTACCACATGTACTCACATTTTGATTAAAATTCTATGTACTGAAGAATTTTGTGAAAGGCCAAATTTATGTATGTAAGAGGGAAGACATGGGAAAGATTATTTCATTTATAACTTCTACATATTGGTTTGTTTGGTTTGTTTGGTTTTTTTTAACAGATTATGAATATTCAGCCTGATATTAAAAACAACATGCCACATATCCAGCATCCATTACAATTATGCCATTTTTTATTTGCGCTCACTAGAACACTATATAGTCTCTGGAGTTTTAAAATATGTACTCATCCTTACCTATTAAACTAGAGGTTTTCAGAACTTAATCTCACTTAAAAACAAAACAACAGAAATTCAAAAAACATTTTCTGGGTACCTTACCTTTTGTGCAAGATTACAGCAGACACTACATCTTTTCTCCTATTGTGTATTGCTTCATGGAAAAAAGAAGCTAGTGCTTTGTTGAACAGAATTTTTGCACCATAGTCAAGAAGTAACCTTACTGCTTTTGCATGTCCTTCTCTTGCAGCCAGGTGCAAAGCTGTGTTCTGCACAGGAAAGTAGCATAACAGTGCATCAGTGAGAATAGTTTAAAAAAATAAAATATGCATTTCAGTCCTTTCCCACACTGAAAAGCCACATACTGTTTTCAGTTGCAAGTTCTGAATACCTTTACTAGCAACATTAAAAAGTAGAATATTGTTACAGAAATTCTGACAGAGATTATAGACAAATTCTTTATGCTCCATCTACATATACAGCAGTGCTAATTCTGAACAAGAAACTCAGCTGTGGGTAAGAAAAGACAATTCATTAATATCTTTTAGTTCTATAACTAACAAACTGCAAGTAGTAGATAGGTAAAAAATTATGCCATCTACAGATAGAAAACACTAACATTTGAAAATCAGGAATAGAAGCGTCCAGCGATATCC
Organism: Psilopsiagon aurifrons; assembly: GCA_025447955.1. Taxonomy (NCBI): domain Eukaryota; kingdom Metazoa; phylum Chordata; class Aves; order Psittaciformes; family Psittacidae; genus Psilopsiagon; species Psilopsiagon aurifrons. Next base: position 8,832 of record JAOEHY010031241.1, on the reverse strand, counting down.
ACATGTGCTCATACAATCAAATCTGCAGGCACAGTTTTATAAGGGCAACATTTTTTTTTCTTTAGTATTTTTATAAAAGTAAAGGTACTGAGCGTTTTAGGAACCAAGTCCCACTGAAGCTGACTTTTGAAAGCATTCCCAGATTTTTCTGAAGGAGATTAAGAACTAAGCATTGGCTTCTCATTAACTTCCAGGCAAGATTTGTTCCTAATCTAATAAATCTAAATGTTTCCAACACCAATTCTCGAGAAATTAGAAGCACTTTCCATGCAGGAAACTGAACAGTTCCTTAAAATGATCCCCCTATGTTTTCTGATATTGAAATGTCAGGCAGGTCCATAGAAGAGGTCTCCAATCCAGGAAATGGATTCTGTCTTGACCCAAAGACACTGCATTTGTCCAGACTTCCAATATAAGAGCTGTATCTGTTGGACATGGCTGTGCAGAACAGGTGGATTTCAAGCAATCTGTTCAAACAAGCTATAGCTGTTACTGGACTGTTTTTTCTAAATCTGTATAAGCTCTTCAAATTTATGTTACCAACATTTGTACTAGATTGTTAAAATACTCTTGTACTGTAAAGCAGGCAAGAGGGACCTGTCTAACATTCTCAGTATTTTATGTTTTCCATTAGGCTATCTGCTTTGGTTTTTGACTCTCATTTATAACAACTGGATAACAATTTCAGTGATTATATATTAATCTAAGCAATGAGCTTTAACTAACAGTGGTGAAACAGATAGACTTTAAATATGCCAGAGGAAATGAAATATTACACATGCAATGCACAGTCGAAAACTAACAGCATACCACTGACATTTGCTGTAGAAGTAATAGCAGACAAGAAACAAACAATGACATGTGAATACATACCCCTTCCTCATCCACTCTGTCAGTACACTTCACATTAGTATCCAAAATGATCTGCATTGTGCGAGTGTATCCCCCGAAGGCAGCATGGTGCAGGGCTGTCCAGCCTTTATAATCACTTATGTGTGGCAGTATAAAATTAGAAATTGCAAATGGAAAACTTTATATCAATTTTAAGTAAATGTAAATGCCTCCTAAATTAAGCCTAAATACATACACATATACATATGTACATAAGTATATATATATACTCATATGTATATACATATATATACACAATCATCTCTACCCTTGTTAGGTGTACAAGTCCAGCTAAGAACACTGGGCAAATAAAGGGTTTGACAGTAGTTCATTTAGTGAGACCTCTGCAGTCACAAACAATGTATACGATGCATATATGACAGGTCTGTCAGGTAAAGGATTTTCTCAGAATGCTTAGGCCCCTAGCTCCAAGTTGTAGCTGGAAGCACAGGACTTATAAGCTGAAGGTCTGTAGACTGTACCTTTGAAAGAGGACTCTAATTTTTGGCAGCTTCAGCTCCTGGCCTTACAGGTATGAGCCTGGAATCTTTTGTGGAGCTGCCAATGAACCGAGGATCATTGATCTGAAATCACAACTTGGAGTGCAAGGCAAGTTACTTGTGACACACTAACCCTAAGAACCCCTATTCAGGCCTGTAAGTGAAGCTGACATGATGATATTTCCAAATTAATATTTTTTCCATCAAAAGGTTCAATATTCTTCTCAGTTTGATTTAGAGAAACCGCCGTTTCCCTAGCATTAGAATCCTTGCTTTATAGCTAGACATGATTCTGTGTGTCAGCAAGGCACAATAAGCTTATTTTTAGAAAATATTTTACAAATATGCTCTTATATTGTATATTTATATTTTTGTATACATTTATATTCAATATTCCTATATATTGCATTTATATTTATATAACTTCCCAGCAAATGGACATAAAATATAGGGTGATGATGTTTTCTTGCCTTAATGAATAGAATATAGTCAAATACAATGGAAGAGAGAAGGACAGAATAGAATAGAATGCTTACCAGAGAAAAAGGGCCCCTCTCTTCAGAAGAAACTGAACTACCTTCTCATGGCCATTCTGGGCTGCCAAATGAAGTGGAGTCATCCCTTTCTTATCACCTTCATTCAAAAGTCTTGTGTCTTTCATATCTCTTATAAGTCGCTGACATGTATTGATGCGCCCATAGCTTGGAAAGATAAACATAGAAATTAATGCAAAAAAATAAAGAGGAAAAAATGGCATTGACTCCATTGCCTAGACTGCAGTACTAACCTGGCAGCAAAGTGTAATGGTGACTTCTTGTCTCTGCTCTTAGAGTAGATGGAAACGTTGAGGCTGAGTAAATTATTTACAGAAAGGGCCACACCCTGTCTGCATGCATAATGCAATGGAGTGCATCCTTCATTATCTTCATCCACTACAAGATTTTTAATGTGCTCCATCTGTTATCCCCCAAAAAACCCCAAAAGCCCAGAATTATATCATTTATGTTGCACAGCTTCTAATAGCTTGTAACAATAGCAGCAATACTTAAAAGTGGCATCTAAAAAACAAGAAATAAAGTTTAGGAAAAGTAGATTTAGCAACAATGAGCATTTAACGTCTGCTGATTTGTGGGTCACCATTTTTTCAAACAACTACTCTTTGAAAAACACAGCAGTTTGCCACTCTGCAGCCCTCACTGCAACTCATCCACAGTACAAGTGTAATGCAGGAGATTCTTCTTTACTGCCATTCAACCATAATACTCAATGCTCTCAGCAAAAGGCTTGCACAGAATGCAAGGGGAGTCTGTAGTGTGTGTTCAGTAGCAAAACTTCTGGCTGTCAAAAACCATCAGTTCACTGGTTTACAGTGTAATTTTATTTTCCACATTTCTCTTTCTCATCTTTATTTCCCTGTTTTGGCTTCGTACCTTGTATAAGACTACCCTATGTATAGCCTTCCTTAAAGCAACTAACAATCTCCACTGCAAGTCTGCTCCACTCCTTTGTCTGAATTTTTAGTACGATCAATAATTAGAAAGTAAATGAAGACAACTGAGAATTGTCACTCTGGTTTAAAACTAATTCTCTACATCTGCTGAAAAGGGAGGTTAAATCCATTCTGCATTATTAATCAAACTTGTTTACAGATTTCAGCAGATGTTGTATGATCAGTTACACTTGATCCACATTCAAAAGGTTGTTTCTGGAGCTCTGAAAGCTAGCAAATTTATTCTTTCAAGTGAGCTTGAGCTCTAGCAATGTCAGTGCTTCACCTCAGCATAGCCAAATACAAATCCATGTCAGAAATCCTTTCTAAAACTAAATCCAGGATTTCATTACAGTCCAGTCTACAGAAAGCTCCTGTAGAACATGCTGTAAACTATTTGAGTCCTAGAGCTTGACTGAATACAAATGAGCACATCCCCTAGCTTTACCGCATGCAAGCTGGGAAAATAGAAGTGAGAAGTTCTACATTTTATTGCCTACCTCTTGAGCTATTCAATCCCCAACAGCAAAATAATTTATGGGATTGTTATTCCTTTGCCTGGCAATAAGAAAACTGTATTATTGGCTTTGAAATGTTTTCATGAGAGACACTTACCTTTGCAAAGTATTTTCTATCACACTGGGAAACTTAACAAATACCACAAACTTCAGAAACACTCCAAAAAAAATTGTAGTCGCCTTTTGTCTTTACATTTTCTAGTAAAGGTAGCAGAAAGAGATAACATGATGCTTACTGTACCTGCAGAAATTTCTCATTTAAATGCTGTAATCCTCCAGGCTGCAATACCGTCAAATGCAAGAAATTCCGACCAAGATGATCTTTTAATGATACATTTGCTCCTAGATAAATATGGAAATAAATACCAGCAACTTCAAAACTGCTAGCTCTGACACTAATTGATGACATTTAAGACAAAGCAACAAATGTTGAACAAGTGTGCTTATACACCTATGAAGTATAAATTATTCAAGCCAGCATTATAACATATAATTTTATTTAAACACACCCCACACTGACACGCAGATTGCATAGTTATCTCATGTGTATACACATTTTGTATTTTACTGTAGAACTAAAATTTAGGTGCAGCCCTTATATTCAGAGATATTGAGCACCCACAAACCACAAGGTAATTTAAAGATGCAGATGACCACGTCTTCTAATCTTTTAAAGTTGTAATTCTGTTACAGCTTCAAAACTCATTACAAGGCTTATAAAAAAAATCAGTTTTATTACTATTAACAAGAGAAAAATATAGTAACAATAACTAGCTTCCACCAGAAGTACAGTCATTGAAAGACAGCTCAAACATTTTCAAGGCAACTGTGATTATATAAACCCACAGGTAATGCTTGAAATATGCACTTTAACATTTAAAGATTGATTGTTGCTATAAAACATGACTATATGTGGTGTACTTATTCCATAGTTCTGCTTACTTTGTGAACTGCTAAGGAATGCAGAGATGGAGTGCCAGTGCCATCTCTACCTTGACATATGGAGAAGAGTGATATATGGCATATACATTTTTCTACAGCCTGTTCACTCTGTATGAAAAAGAGTGAAATCATCACGCTAATTCTTCCTCTGTCTCAGGGGATACCAGCACTGTGCAACTGTTTAGATCAGCTGCTCCTGGACTGTATGCTGAAGTACCGAATAGAAATTGAGAGGAAAGTTAGACACAGTTTTAACATGTATGAACCCTGCTCAAAGGAAGTGTATTGTATGTGTATATTCCTTTTTACCTTTTGAGAGCAGTAAATTCACAATTTTCCATGACGCACAGGAAGTGGCCAACAGAAGTGGGGATCGACCTTCTATGTCAACACTATCAATATTAGCCCCCTGCAATAAAGAATTTAAAGTTTATCACAACTCATGATCTTTTGTTAGGGTGCCTTTCCATACATTTAAATACTTAAAATATATAATTCTAACTTGAGAATACTGGGATTGAAGCTCTGGAAAAATACAAAAATTGCAGTCATTTTGAATGATGTGGTCTACCTATTACTTATCAGAACAAGACCCTTCTGCACCTCTATGCTTTATGAATACTGTTCAACAAGTAATGCATTCAGAGGTTAGTATATCTTAATCTGCATAGCTTGACCTATCTTCCTTTCCTACTCTTCATCATAAAATGTATAAGCCAAATTAATTCTGACTACAAAGTAGCTGTATCAACAGAAGACACATTTTTATTCTCCAAACTCAAGGTTTTTGATGTGACCTCTCTCATTAGAGGAAGCACAAGGACTGGAATGCGATATTCTGGCAAAAGCTCAGTTTTGCTGTTTTGTCTGTTTTTGCACAAGGTGCATACTGTCATGGCAGTATCGTCACTATAGTCACAATATCATTATGATTATATCAGTAAAATACTATGAACATAAATATACCTATCTAAAAAATCACACCAGCAAGGCAGCATGAACATAGAAGTAAATGCAAGAATGAGATATGCCTATTTAATGATGGTTTAGATACATATTTCTAGGTATTGAGTTGCAAGTCAAACTCAATGAATTGACAAAAGTACACAAAACCCCATATTTTATTTCAGATAGTACCCAAAGGTCATTAAAAGAAAAAAAAAAAATCAATGGGAATTTTTCCATTAACTTGAATCACCTTTGGGTCCAGTCATAATTGGAGAATTAATCATAATCAAGAGCAATATTTACTTTCTAGCATGGTAAAACCTGTAATGTAGTAATAAGAAACATTTAATAAATGTACAATGATTACTTTACCACAGAGAACAGGAAGCTTCCAATGTATGCTGATGAAATGTTTGAGAGTAACACATGGAGTACCCTTTCCCCAGTTACCTTTCTACAGGGTCAGACAACCTCTTAAAAACGTTCTCATTCATCGAAGAAACAAGGGCCTTTTTTAGCCAAGGGGCTCATTCATTTCGGTGAATACAGGCCTACAATTTCCAGCTAATAACATAGTCTTTAATCACCTTTGCATGCACAAATCAGATACTGCGCACCTGTTAAATGTGACAATGGCCACTTTTGACACTACTGCCCAAGTCATTGAGCTTAAAATGCTCAATGTGCAAACCAATTTGTAAGTAATATTTCTTTAAAACTATAAGGTTTTGCAAAATATTATCTGTAGAGTTTGACACTCTGCTTTTTCTTGTGTGGCACACTGAAATATAACTTCCAAAAAATTGGTGTAATTTAGATGTAAACAGCATACATAGTGTGCCTGGAAAATTCTTCTTGCCATAGATAATCTTTGGTCTCTAGAAGAGCTAGATGTTAACACTGTATCTGTTTACAATGGCTTTTATTTTCAGACAGTAAGGTACCAAAGGTAAGATAAAGGAAGTAATCATTTAAAGCTGATGTGCATGAAAAGTGGATATTTAATGTATAAAATAAATGAATGCTGCTCATTATTAAAACCAGAAAGCCATTCTGAACCGGAATTTGCTATTCCTTTTCAGTAATAACATTGCTCCACCTTTTCTTTATCTCTTTCATGTACACCACAGCATAGGTGATACATTATGCTTGTGCCTGTATTTCTCAGGGAATAGCTTCTTCAGAGAGGTTGTTTTGTCAGACAAGTTTAAGCCATCAAATCTCACCATTTCACATTTGAATTAAAAATAAGCATAATATCTAGTTTATAATATCCACATTTCCTATTCTAAAAGTGAGGATGACTAAACCGTTTGTCATACTTGATGAAAAATATTTATGAAACCTTTCTGAGTAAGTAAATGGCAATAAAAGTGCAAGTTTTTAATCCTCTGTAACAGTGGAATGACAGAGGATTAAAAACTTGCACTTTTATTGTGCAAGTATATTAAAATATTAATATATATTAAAAAAAAGCCACAACTACCACTGTATTGCAAGTGTCAATTATGCATAATGAAATTATATATATATAAATAACCTATACCTGAGAACACATTTTCCTTTATGAATTTCTCTATGCAGACCTGTAGTAATAGCAAGCAATAATCTCTATAAACATGATACTTGATTAAATATTTACCATTGAAATCAAATACTCTGCCAGTTCATAATGATCAAACAATGCTGTCCTGTAGGGAAAAACGCAAAAATACAGTAACATTAGAAGGGACAATGAAGTTTACAGCCAAAAGGCAGCAATCTTCTCCATTTGTGCGTTTTCTAATATTTTCAAAGAAATACATTTTAAACTAAAAGACAGTGAGATACCTTTATTACCTAATTCATTTTAAAAAGTTGATTTGGTTTTTATCATGCAATTCATTTTCAAACTAAATTCTGTTCAGATAATACAATGAAAACTCACTGTGGGAAACAAAGACCTCATTGGTGGGTCAACAGGTATTTTACCATTTTTTTAACAAACCCAGCCATTTCATATGTCAGATCTTTTGCTGTACCACACAATGTCAATATGTAACTCCATAAACTTCAGACTCAGTTTGTTTCAGGCAGGTCTACAGCTTGAATCCATTTCACTGACCTAGTCTTCAAAAATAACTTCCTATGCATTTTGTGTAATAACGCTAGAGTGGGGTTGAAATGGCAATGGCTAAACACGTATTCTGACTGTGGAGGGCAAGTTTACTTGAAAAAATATGCAAAAATATAAAATATTGGTATAAATTGTGGTGACAATTATTCACTAAAAGAATTTTAAAGCTGTCTACACACATGAAAAAATCTCAGATTTTATTCTACAATAAGCCAATAATAAATTACAGGTAAAAAAATGGTCAAAGCAGGAAGTATAGCTCAGGTATAACAGTCTAAATGTTTTCTGAAGTCAGATCTCTATTAAATAATTTGATTCAATAAGCAACATAGAAGGACAGTTCCAAGGTTGTGCTGTATCTCAAAGATAACAGTTCCCTTAGCACTACAAGAGGTAATAACCCTGGGTGTACTATAGTTAGAACTGATTACTCAAAAGATGCATTTTAAAAATCATGTTGTGGTTCCAAACAAGTAGAGATGCCTCCATTATCGATAGTAGACCCCTCTACCAGCCAGGCATGACTAGTGAATGCTTCACACACTCTCAAAATAAATTCCAAGGTGACTAAAGAGAAAGCAAAGTAATTTCATAAAATATTTAGACGGAAACATAACAGTAAGTCTGTGATAGGATTAAGTTGTACCTTTGCTGCACTGATTTTTCAGTTCTCAACAAGTTAATATTTAATAATATAATTTATATATTAATATAAATATAAGTATTAATATTATAATATTTATTCATATTCTGAGAAATTTGGGTGACTTTCTGCCTTTCTGATTATCCTTGACATTTTTTTTTTTCACCTGTTTCACAGAAACAAGGATTAAAAGAATGCCATTCTTTTTTCAAGTTTTTTCCAAGGATAATCATTCTCATGGATATGACAGCCAGTTATCTATTAAGTAGCATTGTGTCTATACAATTTTCTTCTGCATTCTCTTATCACTTTGTCTTCAGTCATGTTTTGTCTTGGTAGCATTTCCACCTGTACCCGAAACTTAACTTTACAACACACTCCCCATGTAATTTCTTCAATTATCTTCAAATCCTTCCACTCTATATCGTTTCCAAAGAACAATCATCTCCACTGTCTCTGACCTTATACCAATTATTTCATATTGTAAACCAACACACAGAATAACACTGTAAAAATATTACACTTAAATGCAGTGAGACATATCTTTCTTGCAAAAATATACAGATGGGGAAATATGCTATCTTCCATAGAGTTGGCAGCCAGCACATTTAACTAAGCGCCTTTCCACTACAGAAGACTGAGGAAATTTCTCCACAGTCTAGTGCCCTCGTTTCAAATGGACTGTGAAAAACTAGAAGTCTAGGGGATTATTACATATTCAAATGCCATCTGCAACTTTGTAGTCATAGGGTACATGACTACATATACACATATATACATATACC
>JAOEHY010031240.1:0-16996 GCA_025447955.1 Psilopsiagon aurifrons | reverse complement strand
TCACTTTCCATTTTTAAGCATGCTTCTAGGTGTAACAATTGACAAGTGAACTGTGAGAAAGCAACCTAAGTATCATCGATTACAATATCATCCTGAGTCTGCAGATAGCCTGAAATGCCAGCTTTTAATTACTCTTTTCCAATCCAATTTGATTCCAATTCCAAACTGTATTACCAACTGCTTCACTGCTGAAAAGCCTGAAAAGAAGAGGATGTACCACTGTGAAGATAAAGTACTTCTAGGGGTGGGTATCCAGTGATGGAGCAATACTTTAATTCTTTTCAGAACTTTTGGTTTTAAATACTTGAACAATGCACTCCTGACTGCTGCCTAGACCTATGGCTTAGACGTATCCTTCCATATCTTATAGTTGACCCTGCATTTAAAAAGAGGCAAATAATCTTCTTTTATTCAGTAATAGGTTAGACTGCATACCTGACTTTCCCAGGATCCCAATGATGGTGCTAGCTGAGAGGCTGAAACTGACCACTGCTGAATTAACTGGGGCTAAATGGCTATGCAAGAACAAGTAGTACAGGAATAGGTGCAGAGTGAAAATGCAGCAGGCCACAGTTTAAAATAAAGGAGAAATATTTCAACCCTGACTTGATATCCCCAAGGACAAGAAAGCCCTCATGGCCATTGCTAGAAGACCAGCCAAATAAAGAAAAGAGACTTTCAGCTATTCTAAGGCCTGTTCTTTGCACTTTGTTTTGTTTAACGTATCTATCCAAACTCCATCTACAATACTGCACTGGCTTTTGGTACCTGGTGTGCTGTGCTGCAGTAATGCTGCTAGTACATTTCAGGACCTTCATGTCTATAATGGAACCCAAATTTCACTGCAGAAAGGAAAAGGAATCAATCTGCTCTGAGTCACAAGTACAGATTCAGCTCCAGAGCACTCTGAAAGCTGCCACAAGGCATTCCCAGCAGGAATTAGTGCCCAGCTGGGACCAAGCAACAGTGACTGCCTTACTTCAAAAGCCATTAAAATATGGAAGCACCACTGAACACTGGAAGAAAATGCCTTTTTCTTTTTCCTCCTTATCTTACCCCTTCTTCTTAAATCACCACTCAGCATTATTTATAAAGGGCTCCTTAAGAAGCTCCAGTTCTGTTTTTGTTTGAAGTACTAAATGAGAGGTCAAGGCCAAATATGACCAGAAATCACCTTTGGTAACAAGTGCTGATGTTGAAACAGAGCATTTCACACCTGAAAACCTGCTCATTGCTCAGGCAGAAAGGAATAAAGGAGGCAGGGAGTTGGAGCAGGGATGAGAAATACAGATGTTATGGCATACCTGAAGCTGTGTTTAGTTTACCATTCATCATCCACAATGCTTGAGCTGCAGTTAAACAGAACAGAGAATGAAAAAAAGCCCAGTACTGCTTTGTATTTTAACTCCAGATTTTGTTTCCTTTACCCAAAAGCTCGAAGGCATTCCTGACCATTGGTTCTGGAAACAGGTTTGCTGGTATCCAAGTTTCTAGGGCAGACCTACAGAAATTCATGCCCTCCCCAGAAGGGGCTGTGGCTACCTGTGTGTCCAAACAGCCCTGGTGCACTAGGGTTGAAATTCTCAGCAACCATGTACTATAATACTGGACAAGGGAAATCTCACCCACTGTAAGTGTCTGAGTTACTACACCATCATACTAGAGCTTGTCTTTATCTACAGCCCTTCATATCTCTTTGGATTGGCCTCTTCTCTGACCCACTAAAGAATACATGAGATTACAGGCATGGGTGAGCCCCACTACAAGATTCACTACCTATGGTTTAGCACCACAGCACTGCCTCAGCCACAGATTTGCACTGAGAGCCTTTTCATAGAAGCCAGCATATGAGGGAACAGACAGATAAAGAGGCCTGAAATGCCTTTGTACATAGAGATTAATTCAAGATATTCAGTGCCTTTAATGGTGGACATTAGCAGCCTCTGAGGTGACTGCACAGGAAAGAACCAGAGACAAAGCAGAACAGATGTATCCTTGCCTAAGTCACCCTGAAGTCTGGAGTAAAGTGGACAACAGGACTTCTGCCTTTGTGCCAGGTTTTCATCTGGATATATTGGAGAGAACATGCTCTTCCCCCTAGCAAGCTCGAAGCATCTGCCTCCCTCTAATTATATTTGTAATAGCTTGCAAGAAAAAAGAAAAACCCTGACTAGAAGATGCCTGATTTTCCAAACTTGTTGCTAGTTTAAAACCAAACCGCCACATGAGAAAACAGGGAGATTCTGTCAACTCCATTACTTACAACTGCAGATAAACTCTGATGACACAATATTATTCCCAAGTGATATTGTGACCTGGGGCAATCTAAGTGCTTCAGTCCTTTCTTTCCACCTGGATTCATCCTTCTTGGCATGTTTGCTACTACACTGTATTGCTTGGTAAGAAATTAGAATTGCAAAAGGAGAGTTATGTCAGTCCTCTGACTCCAAGAAACACATGAACAAGACAGTTCCTATTTAGTATGCATGGGAGAAGCATAAATGCCTTTTACAGTTGAATGTAGATGGTGAAATACTATATTTGTTGATGAGAGGAAAGGGAATGTCCCCCATTATAATCTAATGATTTATTTCTCCTACCTCTGTCTTGCTGCATTTACAGTAAGTTTCTCCCTTCAGAAGCAGGTAGCTTCATCAATGGTTCTATAGTGGTCACGGGAGGATTTTCTTTCCCTCTTGGAAAGCATCCAGTCTTCTTTCTCCCACTCCAAGAACATAGAACTTGAAACCTGCCGTATATGACTGTCGCATCAGTTTAATTTTACCAGCAACAATAAAGAAGGTCAATAATCAGTTCTAGAGACAGTGGCATAGTAAAACTACTGACTTTCCAGTGCCTACCCCTTCAACAAAATTGTAATGAGCTGTAGTGTTAGAATTGCCTGCAGTATACTGTAGCCAGGCGTTTGCCAGGGTTCTAAATGCAGCAGACATGTATGTCCTTGCTTGGAAAGACTCAGACTTACAGCTTCTGATTCAGACAGGAAACAGGGAATAAGTCTTGAGACCCTACCAGGCAGACACGCAGCCCGTGTGGGGATATAGCACCTTATTTTATCTCTTCCTGCCCTCCTCCAGTATTTCTTCTTTTGGCCTACATAAGTGTGTGAAGGATAAGTCCCAAAACAAAAACGTCTTCTTGGGATGGTAGCCAAGGAAACCACAGTTCACATTTCCATCAGTACTTCCCCACCGCGATCCATGTGAAGCCGTGCTACCTTCCCCAGCTCACATGTATCAACTGGGATGTTCATATGAGCATGCCCTGGACAGCCTCAGTCAAAACTACTAGGTGAGAAAACACAGCTTAAATGACAGGCTTTCATGGATTTTCTTCATTTTCCTAACTGAAAAGTGATAGACAGCACTCACAAGAACAGCTTTGCTAGCAGATTACACAGGAAAGTATCTTCCATCAAGAGCTGGTGACAAGTAGCCAGTCAACTTGAGTGTCAATGCACATGCAGATAGAAAAGGATGTACCACAGGTGTGAAAGCACAGTCTCAGCCTAAAAGCTCATGAAATCATTGAGTCTAGTGGTTAATAATTTTTAAAGAACTAAAGCCAACCAAAGGGAAAGAGCAGGTACAGAACACATTTGTGTCTTTCAGAGTTGAGGCCTAAAATACACATTTGCCCCTTGTCTTAGGCAGAATATATCCATGTGCAGTAGCACTGTCATCACAGCATTTTCCCTGTGGTTTTCCTGCCCCCAAAACTCTTCTAAATCTGTTTTAATGCTGCTAAAAGACTTGCACATTGTTTTTCTTTCCCCAGCATACTTGCTTACAGCCTACAGGTATAAGCAGACCTGCTGAAAACAAGAAACAAAGATTTTACAGTGTGTCACATGAATCAATACCATGTATGTAGCACTGCAGGGGTATTCACTCCAGAAATCTGGACAATGTCCAGAAATCTGCACCAGATCCTTAAACTTACTCTCAAGTCTAAGATAGGACTGTATGTATGTGAAGTTGTGATCCCACAAAAGTCATACTGGATGTTATTGGCATGCAAAAGAACAGAGCACATTTAAATACCATCTAGTTGTTCCTCCCCTCAGCATTATAGATCTTTAAAAAATACATTATCCTACCAGGCTTGAAAGAGCCTGTTCTATTACCTCCTATGAGATTATATCTTCACTACACACTGGAATACCAGTGTACACTACACATTGTGTATTATAAGAAAAGATTCCGCTATAGATTACACTTGTGAAACAGCCACAACGGCCGACACAGTTTTGGATGAAATATGTTACAAGCTAATGTTGTCTAGGACATAACAGTGGCAAAAGTCTATTGTGTAACCCTAATATGAACCCTTCAGGCACAAAACTCAGCTGAAAGTTTGCAAGGGAAAAAATGAGGAAAGAGAAGACAGAAGCTTCATGAAATTCATGTGGTTTTATTACAAAGACCCAAAATACTGCTGCTTCAAGCCCTTTGCAGCTGAAACTGTCCACAAACTTCTCCACAGACTTCTAAAGATACATACACTTCCAATCCCAGCAAAATTCAGACTGGACCATAAATAAATCTGTTATACCAGAGTACCAAAGTAATTCCAAAATATTAGCTTATGTTGGTGGAAATCCAAGTTGCTAGAAAGCTGCCTCATCGCCTGTGTCTCTAGTTTTCCAGAACACCTGATTTTTTCCTGAAGTGAACCAACTTGTAGGACTTATGAATATGTTTAAGTTGGAGTAACTCCCCTTAAGTGATCCTAAATGTGAAAGTAAACCAGTCTATCTCTGTATTCCAGTCAGCCAACAGTAACACTGCTTTCAAATGAGTTAGCTTGAAATTGAGAGAAAGGATTTGAATCTCACACACATTTTTGTTCTTTTCCATTAGGACCTTGGCAGGCTTAACAAGGCAGCTGAGTATTAAATTAGCTGTAACTACTCCGGGAAAAAAAAAAAAACAACCAAACAAAAAACCAACCTCGGTATCTTTTAGACAATCTCAGTGGAAAACATCTGGTCATTGCTCAAAAAGAGAAAGTAACATTCATGACGAATGAGAAACAGGACAGAAAGAAAGTGTTTTGGGGTTTGGTTTTTGGTTGGTTTTTTTGGGGTTTTTTTGGGTTTTTTTGGTAATGCCACTCTATAAATTAATGGTATGTTTCAGTGTGGAACTCTGCTCATTTCTGGTCACCCATCCTAGGCATAAGGTGCAGCGAGGGAAAAGCAAAATCACATGTGTTCTGCTCTGTGTTTGCCAACACCACCTTCATCTGCTGTCACATATTTTATTCCTCCACGTGATTTTTACTCTTTAGCCAGATCCTTCTTTATGTGAAAGGACTTTTCCTGATTTGTATTGTCAACTTCTTGGAAAAAAATCCTTGTCTTATAGTGAAATGCCAACTCAACTATTAAGTTTTTGGTACCCCTATGGTCACTGAACTCCAAGCTATTGTGGGTCTTTCGCTTAATGGCTTACATGTTTCTTCTTAGATTAAGTCTCATTAGGAGTATTTCAGGCTAATCAGAGTCACCCCTCCTCTTGGATGAGCTAGTAGGAACAACTGCTTTGCACCCTGGGAAACTGCTGCTCTAAACCCCTGTCCTTTCGTCATGTTCAAATAGCTCATGTATGTTTGATTGCAATTGCCCTGTTATTACTGCTTCACTGACCTTTTTCTCTGAGGTCGCCCTTAGCAGCATGTATGCAGTATCTATTGACAAAAAAATCTGTTCAAACAAACCTGTTAGTCCACCACTAATCATGCTGTGGAAGAGTTCTATCCCCTCAGACTGTCACATGCACTTCACTAAAATTTTACTTCATTGGTCTACTCAGAGTTATTTCTTTCCTTAAAGCTACAGTACTCTCACACCTTTGTGAACTAAGCTGTCCTTTGGGTATACTTCATAGCCAAGAATTACAGTATCTTATTGACTTTAGTCACTGCATCATATTTCAAGCTGCCTATTGAATAATGTCTATGTTATCAAGGTCCTCTTCTCATGCTAAGCAGGAGTGTCTAGGGCTGTCAATCTCACTTCCATTCACAAGCACTAACATCCACTAAAAATAAATTAGAAATAAAGTGATCTGACAATGAAAAGCTGTAATTTGAAGATATTGAGGAAAAAGGCTTTTGTCAAATTTAACTCATATGGAATGTGTCATATAACACAACCCAAACTGTTTGACAAGAACAAATTATCACAACATTTCTATCAAAAGAAGACAAAGCCACTAAAATAGACAAATAAATCCCAGCTCAAGTATAAGAGTAGCATGCTACGTTGCAGGAAGCAACGTTTACTAGGTTACACTATTAGATTAAAAAAATAGTAAATGTCCTTATCAATAATTAATCAAGAGCTCCGCATTTTTCATAATGGAGAAAATTTTAATATCTCAAACTGGAATCAACTTCAAAAGTAGATTTTGTAATTCCATAGGGTTACTCCATATCAAATAAAACAGAGATGCAAAAGCCGAAAAAAACCTGACACCAACAAAATGTAGATTAACTGCAGAAACAGACAAAAGGCTGCAGCAGCAGATCAAAGAGAGAGCAGCTTGGCAAAGTATGATGAAGCATTACCATAATGAATTTTGTGAGTAAGCAGTGTCCTTTAAAATCATTCTTTTGATCCCTTAAGAAGGCATTTACTGTAATCAAGAAAGGGTTTACTTAGCAAAAAATAAAAAAATGAAATTAAAAAAGAAATAGTCTTAGCTAGGATTTAACTTTAACCCATTTCCAGTACCTCCATCATGATGTTTCATAGATTTCTAACACGCTTACCCTGATTATCTAGTCCAGCCTTCTGAAATCCAGCCAAAACAACTTCTCACACTGGTTCCTGACTTGTACACTCTAAGAGTGATTTCTTCCTGTTTCCTTTCAGGATTAAGAGTGAGAGGGTAGTCAGACATTTCAATTTAACTTGATTTCACATCAGGCGCCTGAATTGGAAGGAAAACCAATTAATCAAAAGGCTGAGTCAAGAGCCAACTCAAAGCTACCCTGTAACACAGGTGAAATTGAACCCTCACAACCCAGGGACAAACAGCCAGGTCTGAGATGCTCTTAGGCAGCTGAAGTAAGATAGTCGAGAGATACAGAAAAATCCTGTGGATCTGGGTTTGCTGTTCCCATTGCTGCTGGCTTCAGTGGACCTGGGGCAGCAAACACTGCTGCTGTCAGAGCCCATTCTGCCATTCCCATCCCTTTCCATCCCACAGTAAGAGATATCTCCATCCCCCCCAGCTTTCAGCAAAAGCTGGAGCCATCAGCAGTGAGAGCTGTAGCTCTGCAGAGGACTGCAACATAGCAAACCCATGAGATTACAGTTGCCGTGGGCAACTGCTGGCTGTGCCTCTCCCTCGACCCTACCTCTCCTGGGCTATGGTGGTCCTGCGGTGAGCAGGCAGAGCTATAGTAACTCTACAGTAAGAGTCTAAAAGACTGGAGGGAACCTGCCTCTTTCTGTTCAGGTTTTGATCCAAACTAGACCAGCAAGTCTACAGGCTGATGCCATCTGACAGGCCAGGCCATGCACCAGAAGATCAAAGGGAACCATAACTGTCATTACAGCCAACATAATGAAGACATGGTGCTATTAATTGTTTGGAGCAGGAGTCCGCTCTTGGAGAAATTTCCCTGAACGCTGTAAAAGCAGCCCTGGCTTTTTTCAAAGGAACAAGTGAAATCTAAGGCACTCAATCTGCTAACAATTATCCTCAGAGCCACTCTAGCTGCTCCTTTCCCCACTCTGTCCATCACATGGCTGCCTCAGAGCAGGAGCTACATGGCAGGTTGAGTGCTCTGTGGGGCAGGAATCCATTAGGCCTTATTAACTTTGAGTGACTAAGCCTTTTGTGCAGGAGCTGAATGTAATTAGAACACATTCCCATTGCTAAGCTGTTAGAGCAAAGAGGAGCAGGGCTTGGCCTTTTCTTTTTGTCTTACCTGTCTAGTGAGCTTGTGAAAAATAGCAAGACTGAAGTAAAGAAAAATCCAAAATTATTTGCTGGCATAACAATATTGACAACGATAAATAAAAGATAAAGAACCAATGACTACACATTATTTAAGCCACACAGACATCTGATGCAAAAGGTGGGTATCTATCATTCCAGAAAAAGAAGAGAGTTACTCAAAGTGTTGAGACAACTGTTTACACGAGCTCAGGCAAGTTCCTTTTCATACTTAATACGGCTGTGGACTTTGGAAGTCCATTTTTCAGTCTTGACTTAAGCTACAGAAACTGCCAGAGCCATCTCAAATTGTCTAAAAAGGCTTCAACAAGCTGGAAATCCTTTCCACCCTTGTGGGAATTCCTGCAAGAAACTGAGCAGGCTGAAATATCCAAAAAAAAAAAAAAAAAAAACAAAAAAACAACCAAAAAACCCCTAACAATGTTTGGCATAAGTAAGCAACTGTGGCTGCTGCTGCTACAGTAATTTAAGACAGGCAGCAGCTGGGAAACACTGTTTCTCATGGTAACCCTCTCCATGTGCTCCTCCACCCAGATGTAAAGTCAAAAGACCCTCCTCTCAAAGGAGCAGCTTTGAAGCTCTTAAGTGATATTTAACTCCAACAACACAACCCCTTTATCCTCCTTATAAAGCAACCAGTAAAAGAAGATACCACACCTCAAAGACTCCAGGACTTCGAAGAGAAGAGTTAAAGCAGGGGAAGGAGACATAACCTTGCTTTGCTCAGGAATCCTAAGAATTGTGCTACATTTTAACACCATTGTTTGAAGTTTGAGAATGCAAAGCCACTTAGCCAGATTTTTATCTCCTGGACTCAAACAACAGTGGTAATAGAGACTCTAACATCTGAGTCTCCCTCTGACCTGATTTTTGGCTGCTTCTCTGAAATACTTTTGAATTCATATGCTTTTAATTTCTGAAAGAAAAAGTGTTTGGGAAAGGAAATGAGTATGAAAAACGTATCTGCAATCTGGGAGCTACAGTTAATCGAACGAAATTGTCTGTTTCTTATTTATATATATAAACACAGAGAGTGATGATGAAGGACTGAGTTGTTTAGAGTGTAATGAAAACAGCAGACCCCAGAATCTTACAGTATGGCTTGTCACAAACAAATTGATATTATTAGCCCATGGAGGGGAAGCAATGGCATCTATAGCATGCTCTTTCCCCGCTCGCAAAGAGTCATGCCCAGAACCCTGTGGTACCGGCAGGAGGAGGAGCTCTGCAGCCTCTTCAAGCAGTCCATCAAATTACATTAATGAAAAACGTTTGTATCACACAACTGAATGGTAGAAATGCATCTGTTTAACACTGTCAGTATTATTTCTTGATAGAGCAGGGTCAAGTATCTAATACCTCTGTACTTGAATGAAAGATGGAGGAGAAAGGGGGAAGATGTGTGTTTGAACAAAAGGGCTTATTTTAATGGTAGTTCCAATTCCATCCAGGCACTCTTTTATTATTCTGCAAACATTCACACTAGCTGCATGGCTTGTATCTCCATGTGTATGTGGATATATCATATACACACAGCTATTTGTGGAAGAAGTATTCAAGCAGCATGCTGAAAAAGGGGCCCAAGAGCTCAAGGTGAATGTCATAAGAGTTGGGCAATGAAGCACACGCAGTACAACAGCCAGCTTTCAAAGAAGAGCAGCAAACAATTAATGAGAAATGTATTGGGTTACAACTCTTATCAGCCACTTCTGCAATAATTGCAAGTATGTTTACAAAACTCTGAGCATACTCAGTGACAATTTGAAAAGTGAGTATGAAACTCAATCCATTAAATAGGTTAATCACTTCAAATAGTTCAACTACTTCCTGTAAATCACAGTCTGAAGAAAGCAGCCCTGAAAAAAACATTTCTTTTTGGCGTGGCTTATCACCATTGCCTTTCCTGTGTTGGTAAACAGTGTGTTCTGGTTTATGTAGGCTGTCAGATCGCTCCAATACTTTTCTCCATGTAGTTGCTCATTGCTTTGTGAAGGATTTATAATGGTATTAAATGGACTGTTCAAACCTACAGCAAAGTAACAAACAAAAGTTTCTCCTCATTTTGTCACTACAGTGAACATAAAGGGCTTGTGTGGATCAGCTTTACCCCTGAAGGACCCCCAAAGATGATTGCCATTTGGACCACTTAAGGGCCCTCTGAGGCTGCCACACACCACCCAGAAGTTACATGATTCTTCCTGCTGCACCAGCAGCCATGTCCTTACAAGGGCGTTAGCAGCACCAAGGCAGTGACCATCTCCTTGGCAGGCACCAAACACCATCTCCCCAGCATGCACAGGCACCCATGCCCCAGCAGGCTCTGGCAGCCATTTCTTCAGAAGGATGTTGGCATCCATCTCCTCAGAGAGTCACTGGCATCCATTTTTGTCCAGCAAGGCAGCATCCCATCACCTCAGCAGGCACCTAAGACCACTTCCTCCGCAGGGCACTGGCAGCTGTTTTGTCAGCAGGGGCATTTCCATCTCCTCATGGAAGAAAACGCCTTTTCCTCATGAGTGGGGGAGCACACATCTCCCAAGAAAGCACCAGAGGCCATCTCCTTAGCAGGCACTGGCACTGACGTCCTCAACAGAGCACAAGTCCTACATCAGCAAGGCAGTGACCATCTCCTCAGCTTGCACTGGCAGCCATCTCCTCAGCAGGGCACATGCACCCTTCTCCTCAGTAGGCACAGTCCTCTCAGCAGAGCACAGACATCCCTCTCCTCAGCTTGGCACTGGCTGCCATCTCCTCAGCAAAACACAGGTACCTCTTCACCATCCTCTCTGTGGTGCCAAGCACTTTCCAAGAACCCCTCAGAAGACAGGAGAGGGTGCTTACCTGGGGGGCCTAGGGTAACTGGCTGCTTGGCTGCTAGGTGAACTGTATGTCTGTGTCCCATGTTGGCGTGGAGCAGCTTGAGAGAAAACCAAAGGAGCCAGCACAGCAAAAGGCGGAATATGTCAGTATTTGTCAACTCTGCTGCCCAGAGAGCTGCAAGATGGCAGCAGTCCTGTGCACAGGGGCATGCACAATAGCGTCCCCGCATGAGGGAAGCAGAGCCCTGGGCAGCATTCCCAGCCTGGTTTGTAAGCCCCAATCCTAGAAGCCATGATGACTGAGCTATGCTGGAGTGCAAATGAGAGACTTTCACACAACAGCGCTTTGCCCAGCTGCAGACTCACCCTCGCTGCAGCCCCTTGCTATCATTGCACACTGCAAGATGTCACACAAAGAGGACGCTTGAATTTCTGCAGCAGTGTGCGAGGCTTGCAGCTTTGCATCTCTACATGGTCTGGTCCTCTGCAACCTTGCACTGCAAGCAGACACCTGAAATAGGATAGGCACATCGTCCCTTCATTTTGATGGTGGGGATGCGTCTTTCTGAGGAATCCCCAGAGGAGTGGCAAAGAGGAAAGCTGAAGATGGCTAGAGGCCCACAAGCCAGGTAAAGTGGCTCTTGTCTTGCTTCCTCCTCAGGCCTTGGGGTGGTACTATCCCCTAAGTACCAGAGAAATTACAAACATGGGGGAATACATTAAATGCACTATTGAAAATAATTTTGGGAAAGGGTCCTTTGAACGCAGAGGCTTGAGGAAAATGCATGCTAACATCTGCTGATTCACCCCAGAGTATTTGCTTTTGCTTCTCAGAGTGAAAGAGGGTTTGCGGAATCAGGCCAGTGCCCCTTGTTATCTTACTGGCCTCCCAGGTACACACAGCACCTCAAATAACAGCAACAGCAAACTTGAAAATTTGCAGATTTTGCCAGTTTAAGCTTATGCCCAGATATTTCATGGACTGAATTTTTTAGAAAACCTTAAAGCTAGTACACTTCTAAATACCTGAGTATTTGGGCAAGAGCATTGTTATTAAAACAAACTATGCTTACTCAACAAAGCAGCCTAGGCAAATCAAATCAACATACATCACTACTTACTAGAAAACTCTCTACTGAGCATATTTGTAATTTGAATGATCCGAACAGGGAGAGGAGTCAAAGGAATGAAAATCATGGTGGGATGAAAACACATTTCTATTAATGTCACTTAATGTTTGAGTACTTTCATTTACATTAATGTAACTGGAACATTATTAACTTCCACTTAATGTTTAAAATCTACTCTATCACAAGCTTCTTACAGCAGCCAGTTAAAATCCAGGGTGCTGTATGCATCAAGCAAGCTGCTTATTGCCTATGCTCTTTTTTAAATTCAAACAACAGTGTTTCACCTCTTCACAGCCCATTGCACTTTCTCATTCTCTTGCACCAGCATAGGGTGTTGCAAACTGAAATGCAGTATTTTTAGGATCATTTAAATGGAAAATATAACTAAAAACATGCATTAAAATCTCTTGTGCATCTTCAGTTTTGGATCGCCTGGCATTCAGTTTTTTACATTCCTTTATTCCCTAAATCTAATCCATATCTCCAAACTACTTGACAGTGTGCTCTGAAATATCTATCAAGACTTTGTGCAAAGCGTGTGTTTGTGGCATTTATTAGTTAACAGGAAATAATTTCTGCTAAATTCATTCTGGTGATATGTATTAGATTGCTGCTACGTGGTACCAGTTGTGGGTTCATATGCCATATAATCTGTGTGCTTTACAACCTATAAAAGATTAATCATAAAAGCAAGCTGTAACTTCATTGCAATCAAGGTAAAAAACCTGCTTTTATGATTGCCTGTATTTTATTACCTACAGATTTTATAGTAACTATTAGACCTAAGTTATAAAAATTTATGTATGTTCAAAAAGTTTAAATGCTGTCTGGAAAAACTTTGCAGCCAAAAGGACATACACAGTAAATGCAAGTAGGCATCAGTGTATTGGCAACATAACACAGGAGATGAGCTGAGAATGTACTTTTTAGGACTGACTTTTTCAGACTGTTTGTACTAGAAAATAAGTTTGGGATTTGCATTTCAGGTTCATTTGTTTAGCTCATTATGCCAATCTTATCACTGGACTATTCCATAGCAAAGAACTCTACCTTGTCCAAAAGCCTTTTGGATACATTTAATCTACTGCTTTGCCAACAGGATCGAATAATTAGTAGATTTCTCAGGAATGAAGCTGAAACCAGAGATGCTCTGAAAAATGAGTAGTAGAGGAAGGCCTCCTACACTTTTTATTATATGCAAAGATGTTTAAGTAGTTGTTTGTCTTCTGGTGTTTGCAATGTGAGCAGTATTAATCCTCCTATTTTTGCTTGAGAGGGGATGGATAAGAGGTGAGTCTCTTGGAAATACTGTGTAGAGAAGCAACTCCCAGCCAATAACCAAAAGAAGGGAACTAGCAATTGCTTTATCAAGGAGCTTTTTCTGGTATGTTACTAGCTATGGGAGTTAGAAAAAATGCACAGTGATATAGCTTTTGTGTTCTTCTTATGATATAGATGGGTCTGAAAAAACATTTGTTTTTTTCGAAGAGTAACCCTGCTTCCAACCACAGCTTTTCCGTATGTTAAAATTTCTGGTACCTTCATCCCAGGAAAATAATGCAATTACTGAAGTTACCAAAATCACCACAGTATAAAAATCACAAGGCTTTTTTCCTGTGATGGGAAATCAGCAGGTGAAGAAGTTTATCCTCAGCATATTTAAAACTATTTGCCACTTATTTTTTCTCATAAAAACACCAACTTCTAGTGCTAAAGATTCAGTACAGATGCAATGATCAACATGCTGCAAGGCTTTCTACGAAACTAGAGAAGAGAGCTGTCAGTCCTGATATTGCTGATGTAAAAACCAAGTTGAAATCAGATCGTTCTTAAAAATATATACAACCTTTCAGGCTTTCTTTATACAAGAAAAGCAAAGCAGAAGCACAGCTTTTAAAGATTATGCCTATGTTTCTTGTAAACTTGTACTAAACTTCCCTTTGCTGTTTTTTGGATGTTGGTCACGCCTGTTTTAATGTCACCATACCACAAATGTTTTTTCTACTTACTGCCTTTCAAGAAAAACAAGGAAAGGCAGAATCTTTCAAACAGATACTCCATTTTGGTAATTTTCAAGTGGTCTCCATTATGAAAATGAGAACCATATAGAAAAGAGGAGTGTTTCCAGTAATATCTTTGAAGGTGACTACAGAATATCTGTTGAATAACCCCTCCAATACCCATCTTTTCTTTGTCAGACAAGTATTTCTGTATTCAGTTGATTCCTCCTCTCCATGATGAGTTGGATGTTTCTATCCCTCTGTGGTTATCACTAAGAGATTTGATTCTGGGCAAGCTGACAGAATTATACCATGGCAGCAGCATCTGCAAATTATGAACGGTACAGGATTTCTGTGTAAACATCAATTTTTCCAGATTGCTACTGCCAGAAAGCTTTAGAAGCTACGCTCACAACTTGTGTCTAGGCTAATAAATCTTGTGAATGTTTACCAGTAAAAATGTGGCTAGTGCTGATTGTAACAGCTCTGCTAGGGCAGGCCAGAACCAAGGCTTGACAAACCTGAGTAATGCTCAAGTGTTGGCAACTGTCCACCTTAACACTAACGCATTCTTGCATCCTTAGGCCATCACAAAATACACACTCATACTGCAGCAAAAATCTTCATAAGCACTGGAGATAACTATGCCACTGCTGGAAAACAGGCACTAAGTAGCCTACATTAAGACTGTCAAACTGGCAATCTACCTCCATCTGGATCCTGAATGATTTTCCATCATCATATAACAGTATACAGTTCATTTGCCATCTGGCTTCTGAATCAACTGCTGTCATACAAGCAGCACCCAGCTGGTCCAGGGTCATGATTAATTTGTTATTTAGGGTGTCTCCATTTTTAGGGGCCTGGCTTGAGTAATTTTCCTTGCTGTCTGACTGTAAAAGGGGGTTGCAAGCACTTGTTGTTACTGGAATACTGGGAAACTTCAGCAAATCCTCTGGTGGTACCCACTAGGGTCAGTATTGCAGCAACAATCGAAAGAGCCGGAGCATGCATTGTTACAGTAACTAGGCCTGGGGTATCTGCATACAGTTGTAGTGCATGGGTTATTTGGAGCTCAAGCCCTTCTGTATTTTTTACCGGTTTTGGTTGGTGGTGTTAGGAGAAAGAAACACTAAACGGAAAAAAAAAAAACCCATCTTTAAAAGCATTACATTTGAGACCCAACTGTTAAAGTGGTGAAATCTAATCATTGCATTTAAAAACTTTGACCTATTTGCTTTAATCTTTTGGTGGTCATAAATCCTTTCAGTCTCAGTTGTTTAACCTTTTCCCTGATCATACTGGTTCAAAGGTATAATGAAGGCAACTCATTCAGTGAAGGAGTCTCCTTGCCCCAAGGAAACTGTAAGGTGGGGCAGTACTTTGCTATAAGCACTCCATGAACAAATGCTAAAAGAGACACTGGTTGTGGAGCTCTCCAGCTACAGGAACACTTAATTTCTCATTTTTCATTCTTATTTCTTTTAAAACCATTTGTAATAAAGCTACAGCCTGAAGTGGAAGAACTCACCTTAGCTGTGAAGCTTCATTGCAAGGCAGCAAATTGCACTGTATCATAATATCAACCGTATCTACAATTCATGGAATGAATTATACATATTGCACTGCCTTAAAAATGAAACCTGGTGAAGTATTACTGTAATTTAAAAATCTAAGTGGATTTGTACAGTGAGATTTAAAATTTAAACCTGTTTAAATATTGAGCTGATTGGGAAAAATACTTTTGAGAAATGGTACTGAATAGGAAAAGAACTTCCATTCAGAGAAAAGACAGCCCCAAACTAATTTGATCCTAAGAACCAACCATAAAGAAACATACTCACTGGGCAACTTCCATCTAGGAAAACACATAAAATCACAGTCACCTGAACGTGCTAATGCCCCTTAGTGCAAATTTATGCTGAATTTGGAATTCAAGGGAATGTAAGGTAATTTACCCTGCAGGATGATAGCAGAGACATTTTTGGCAATATGGATTGTGCTAATTTTGTTTTATTGATTTATTTTGATAAATAACAGCAAACAATTACTATTGGTAGCTGATTCATGACCTTTTGTATGTCTTTTTGAGAGCACAGTCCTTAGTGGAAACCGCACCCCAGCCTCTTGATTGATGATGCCTGTTCTAGGTGAAGTAGTGCTTTAGCCCACATCCTCCAGCAATCATTACCTCTTGTCATAGCAAAAGGGACACCTCTGTGAGAACAAAGTGTCAGAGCCATGACCAGATCAAGGACCAAACTAGTAAGATTATCTTTCATCTTATTAACACAAGTGCTTTCAGAATGTCATTTTACTTCTTCCTCTGTGAAGAAGGATTGAAGAATTTTATAGGTACCATTTCCCTACTTAATAATGGTTGATCATCTTGCTGCTTACCAGCATTGTTTTGTTCTGATAGGACAGTGGTAGAACATTTTAGTTAGCCAAATGGAGAAATTTGCCCAAACACTGTCATACAAATGCACTGAGGTCATCTTGAAACTGATCTGAAATCAGGCATCGGTTTTAATCTCAGCATTACTTGGTATGCTTCATATACCCTGTGTCCTCTAAACAAATACGCAATAAAACAGGCTGGAGAAGTTAACCAGACAGATGGCTGAGCTCCTATATGTGAGATGGATTGATAAATGGATAGGTAACTGTCGTGGTTTACGCCCAGCTGGTAACTCAGTATCAGGCACCCATTCTCTCCCTCTCCCCACTTCCCCCCCCCCCACTCCCAGAGGAATGGGGAGGAGAATTGAAAGAATATAACTCCCACGGGTTGAGATAAGAAAGTCCAGTAACTAAGGTATAACACAAACCACTGCTGCTACCACCAATAATAATAATGGTAAGGGGAATAGCAAGGGGAGAGAATACAACCGCTCACCACCCGCCAACCGATACTCAGCCCAACCGAGCAGTGATCCAACCCTTTCAGGTGACTGCCCCCAGTTTATACAGTGGGCATGATGTGCTGTGGTACGGAATACCT
The DNA here is from genome assembly GCA_025447955.1 of Psilopsiagon aurifrons. Taxonomy (NCBI): domain Eukaryota; kingdom Metazoa; phylum Chordata; class Aves; order Psittaciformes; family Psittacidae; genus Psilopsiagon; species Psilopsiagon aurifrons. The sequence goes on along the minus strand of JAOEHY010031240.1, from coordinate 49 downwards.
CTTTGGTCAGTTTGGGTCAGGTGTCCTGTCTCTGCTTCCTCCCGGCTTC
>JAOEHY010031239.1:0-23636 GCA_025447955.1 Psilopsiagon aurifrons | reverse complement strand
GGCCACAAGTCAAAAACACAGTGCTGCACCAGCTACTAAGAAGGAGAAAAATGACTGCTACTGCTGAACCCAGGACAAAGATACAGAAGTGACTATAGGAAAACAAGGTCTGTGTTTTCTGCCTAGCGCAGTCCAGTGGTGAATGGCTTGCTCCACTGCTAATGAAAATTAGCAGCTCTTTTGGAGAAACAAGCCTACCAAAACCAAAACCAAACATGGATACAGTGTATAGCTAAACATAAAAGTCAGCATCTTTAGTAAAATGAACCATTAAGACTAACATTTCTGTCACAGATTGTGCACTTCAGTATTTGCTATTCAGGGGTGTGAACCGCATCTATAAAACCATCAGTCAATCAGCACTTTGATATATTCACTGCAGTGACCTTGTGACCTTGTATTGACCCAAGAAGCACATACTCATCTACCACAAAGAAGCTTAATAAAATCTGGTCTAATTATAATGAACATTGATGTAAACTATCCATAATCAAGAGGATAAGTTTGAGAAATGAGCAATGAGAGAGACTGGAATGGATGAGCTTGGGGTCTGATCAGTTTCAGAAGAGCTGATATATAAGGACACCTTATATAAAGACACCTATCTCCTCTACACCAGGAATAATTTAGAAAACAGTAACAAAGCTTATGAGTTCATAAAGAGAATAAAGGCAAAACATTTTAGAAGGAGCACAATAATCATCTGTCTGATTTGCCTTTTCCAGAATTCAGGATATTATTTAATCACTGGTGCATTGACAGGAATCTTTCCATTAGATCTTGTTCCAAGATTAAAGTATGATAGACAATGCTAGAAAGTCACAAATTCATACAATTATATTTGTATGACAGCACAGCTTAAGCTCCCCATTCTTGCATTTAAAATACACCTAAAAAATCTTGACTTGCTACAGTGTGTGCCTGCTGTAAAAGAAAATAAAAATTATTTGCATGTAATTATGACTAGCATATCCTAGAGCTATCACAAAGACAACAAAGTATCTCTTAGTTTTCCTAAAACGTCTGTACCTTTAAAACGAAGCCATAAATTATAAAGCGTTACAATGTAGAAAGACTGGGTTTTTTTTTAACATGAGCCATTTAATCTGCATTTTTTAGTTAAGAAATTAAAAATAGACAAAAGTGTATTTCTTAAGCATTTGTTTATACACAAGAAAAAAATGCGGCATTTTGATTAAGTAAAATATCTTTAAAAATATCAGTATAATGAACATATCTATTATTTTCTTAAAAACAATATGTAAATGCTGCAATACCAATTAGTGCTCATTGAACAAGAAGTAAAATCCCTTAGAGATTCTGACAACTGTGTTCAAACAATTATGCTCATAAAAATAAGATTTATACCTTCAGTAAGTGATCACATCATTTCTAGGTTTGTGCCAACGAAAATGAACTTGTAACTAGTTTTTCAGCATTCAGAAGCTTCAAGCACTTACAGCACCTGGGTGCAGATTCTCCACTGGAGCAAACTGTTATAGCTATCCTAGTACATGAGAACAATTCATACAGTTAAGGACATGTTCTTTAGAGGTAAATAGTGGAAAATACTAAGACAGTTTTGGAGATGTAACTTTTCCATGACCTTTCACCGTATTTGCATTAAGACAACACTTCAAATGTAGGGATGCTTCTTTTCAAAATGACTGCCATGTACAAAAGCCACATGTAAATGAAAAAAACATTTAATGTTTGGTAGAGACCTGACATCCTTCCACCTGTAGTGAAAACTGGGAATGAAAAGAAGCTGTCCTGAGTAAACTTAACCATTGTATATCATCCAGAGCCTGTCTTCTGTTTTCTGCAAGAAATTTAGATCGACTTCTATATTACGTCTATATGCCTGGGCATTATATACCCAATGTGTCTGCGGGAGGGATGGATGTATGTAAGGCATGTGTATAAGTTCAAACCTGGAAGTATATTCCTGGTTAATTTTGAAGCCTCAAAAGGAACAGTAAGTCAGGGGATGGAAATGCATAAAGTTTAGCCAAGACCTGCTATTTAAACAAACTGCTTTTAATGCAATGAAATGGTTGAGGAATGATCACAGGAGCCCCTCCATATGCAGACTTGAGAGCAGCAGCCAGTAAAGCAGTGATAGAGAGTCAGACTTAGTCTGATGATGGTAACCTCATCCAGCAGGAAATTCACAAGGAAAAAGCCTCACAGCACAAGGCTGAAGACAAAGCAGATGAGCATTTTACATTTATTGTATTTTCTCAATCCTAAATTCACTATTTTTAGTGTACCAATGAAATCTCACCTTATCTATGCTATTTACTGTAAAGCATATTGTATATGCTGATGTTTATGAATAGGAAGTGTTCAAAAGCTCCACAAAAAGGTTATTTTAGTTCTTCTTTCTTTATAGTGCTCCAGGTAATAAAAAAACTATTGCGTCTATAATACTACATGTGATAGCAGCAGGGTGGGTGATCTTTTTTTAAAAAAAATTGCATTCAGTACTCTTTTATGCTGCATATGTCTCTAAACAATAAACTAATAAACACTTTGCTCAAGCTCAATGACTGATTTGCTTTAAAAGAAAATAATGAGATGTGCCAGCTCATGTTCCTAAAAGTCAAAATAGGATTTTATGCAGGCATACCTTTATTTTGAAGTCTAATACACTAGCTACACTAAGAAGAAAATAGTCAGCCACAGACTTATATCAAAAGATGAAGGCTCTCTGAACTGTTAATTAGTGCCTGTAAATTGTAGTATTCATTTTTATTACAGGAAAGTCTTTTTAGACATGATTTTCATTAGTCTAGATTGTTTCAGCTCTTTTGGAGGGCAGGCATTATGTTTTGTCTATTCTTCCCTTCAACACATCACCTTGAAAATGTGTCACTTTTTGTTATTTCTCACACAAACTCATGAAGTTAATAGTAAAGGGAAATTAGTTTTCAGTATGATGATGGCATTCAAACTTGCCACATAGTATACTCAAAAGCCGTACATTGTAATACACAGATTTTCATCTTGTCATTAACTACAACAACTTGGTTCCATTTATGCTAATGTAAGCTGGGCATAACCCTTAAATGGTTATTTTCACTTTCTTGTCTGTGAAATTGAAATTATAGCTACTTATTTCACATGCTTACTTGGAGAATGGAATAATAAAAACTTATCAACAGATTTGAAATGTTACGAGCTTTCAATACGTTTTCCTATATATTATTTTTCTTATGCAAGTGTAGTAGGTCAGAGCTAATAGGAACACATAATAAACCACTCTTTTTTCCTCATTTTACGTCTTCTAAAATTCTTCAGAAAAGAAAAAAAAGAAAATCAAAACCCCGTATGCAACACTTAGTAAATTGAAAGAGAATACTGCTTGGTATTAAATAATGTTAATAAAAATATGGAATCTCTTCTAACAACACAATTACATTACCTACATAAGCTGAAATCCAAATGGTAAACTTGTACTTTAGAGGAATAATATTCAGTCCTTAACACTATTTTTCCTCTAATATATGTGGCTACTTATATCTTTCCTCCTTCAGAACAAATCTAAAGCCTCTTAGGTACAAATCATCAGAAACCAAACACCAAGAGAGAATGTGCCTAGGAAAGGCTGCTGGCCGGAAGTTTACAGCATGACTTGACACAAAGAAACGTAGGATTTCTAGGATGTGTTACTTCTAGTTGGTCACAGAAAAATTATGTGAGGGAAGTAGTTACAGGGTACTTTGGTCAAAGAAACCTCCATATTTAATATCATTAGCTGGCAGCTTGTGGTTTATGTCACTGTATCTCTCTCCATTGTTATTCTGCTGCAAATAAATTATTGTTGCAGCAGAGCCATGCACCTATAACACTAGTTACAGTCTGTCTTCTCCAGTTCAATGAATATGTAGTGATACATAATACATGAATAGAATCATAGGAGAGAAAAACACAGAGACATGCATAATGAGAAAATACTCGAGCATGATAAAGTTGTCCAAAGTACTACTGTATATGCCTACACCCTTTTTGATCATGCTAGAAAAGAGCACAGCTAACACAGGCAGCCTTCAGACTTCCTGGGAACATCTTCTGGGATTTTCAGAGGACTCTGGAAACTCTTGAAAACAAACCAGGTCCCTGCCTCCTCTGGGAGAGCTGTGACAAGAGGCTGTCACTGCTGGTGAGCCCTAGCAGCAGATGGGGATGCTGAGGACTATCTCAGCAATCATGGAGATGACCTACAGGGCATGGTCTCCAGAACCCCTTGGAGCAGCAGCTCCTGCCACTACCTTAGCTACACAGCATGCCAGAGACCATGGTTCAGCTGAACTCCTGAAAGAGGATGCAGCTGTCCAGGTTTAGGACTGTTATGGGGATATAACTGGAGCGAATCCAGTAAAGGGTAACTGAGATGATTGAGAGGTTGGCACATCTGATATTTGAGGGAAGGCTGTGATATTTAGGATTATTCAGCTTGGAACATAACAGCCCTCAAGAGGACTTTTTTCAGTGTGTGTTTGAACACTAGAACAGGTTGCCCAGAGGCATTGTGGAGTCTCCAAAGATGAACACAGTCCATCCGCAGTAACCAAGCTTTGGGAAAGTTGGTTACCTAAGATGTTAAGTGGGCAAAGAGTTCAAGCCAGTGAAGGCAACAAGGAATGCTTGAAAATAAAAAAGAGCATGTTATTATCATTTTAACAGTCATGAATCCAACCCTGACACCATTTTAATGTAGCCTAATATACCACTTAGTATCTTATATAGATAACTCCACTGCCACATTTTGAAAACTCTAACCAAGGGTTTTTTTTACATTAATCAGGTAACGCAGATGACAATATAACTTGATTAGGTGTTAACCTACTGTTAGGGTAGTATATCAAATAACTCCTTCTCCAAAGTCTGTAATTCAGCCGTTTACCCTGTAGATTCCTACACAGTGCTGTTTCATATCTCTTACGAAGTGTGCCCTCACCCACACAGTCATGCAATAATGCACCAATTCTTTAGCCCTCCTCTCAGCTATTGCCCTTGACAGTTCATGGGTTTGTTACAGAAAACAAACCTCCTTTCCCCTCATTTCTCTTTATTCTTTATTTTATTTTTTACCCCCCAAAACTAATCAACTTCTGGCACTTAACCCATTTAATTTTGTTTTTACCTTCATTGTCTTTCATTAACCCAGCTTCACAAATTGCTTTATGTCTTTCTAGACCATCTCCTTTATTATTACACTTTCATTACTTTTTATTTTATTATTGTCTTTTGCTTTTTTGCCAACTTTGCACCTTCCTTATTTGTCCACCACTTACTCATTTACATCCAGATTAAAAGCAATTTTCAATCTGAGTTGGCTGTTTTCATTGAAACTTTCCTTTTAGCCTATTCTAATGTATTCTTTTCCACTCAGTTTGATTTTCCTCCATGGCAGTATCATGTTTAGCCAAGACAAATGGGCAGTTAAATATCACAATATCTAGTGTGGTGTTGCAGAGAAATAAACTATTGTGTATGTCGACATGTAAGTGCTGAAATGCCTAGGCTTTCATAACCTTATCCAGTAAAAACCAACACAATCTGGACTTTTAAATCTACTTTAATAACACACAAGAGATTTATATTAGTAGCTCTGTTTGAGCTCAAGTGGAAATCTAATATATTTTTGTCTTTTTCAAAAAATGTTACTTTATATAGAATTTGGATCCATATTATCAAGACATGCTGAAATTGACAATAAATTGGTTTACATCAGTAAAATGCACAGTTATAAAATAGTTACATAAATCCCTACACTTTACTATCAGCAAAAAATTTTGTAAATCAAAACAAAAATAGATTTTCACAGGTGGATATACTAACATTTATCATTACTGATGGAAATCAGTAAGACCATTTGATAGATGATGGGAAAAACTGAACTTGAGTTCAAACAAAATTGGCAAACCTTGCCCCTGAAAGGGGGAAAAAAATGAAAATACCTATTATTTTGATTGTGCAGTTAAGACAGCCTTCATATGTATGGAGGAAAGCTTACTCTTGATTCTGAAGGTTTACCAAAAGACTCACTGGAATATTGTTAGTGTGGTTAGAAGATTTTTTACTATAAGGAAGCCTTCAGTCATCATTTACTTCTTCTCTATCTAGAATAGTGAAAGTCCCTATTCTATTAAACCATTTCTCCTTATATTTACAGCACTGGCTTCCCCTGGCAGGTATTAAGATCAGTTCCTGAAGTTTAGGTGGCAAAACATAATCTACAGTCATTGAAAATATACTGAAAACTTTAGGAAGAACTTCAATTTTAGAATAGTATGTGCCTGTCTCAGTTACTAGTAATGTCACCACAAAAATCAATATTCATTAATGCCATGCTACTTTGCTCACTATATTCCTGAATGTTTTTGCTCATTCCTGTGCATGCTAATTTACCCAAGCCCTTGACAGCAGATTGTGTGTGATGAAGAGGGCAGCGCTGAAACAGTCGTACCAGGGTTTGAACATTTTTTTGTTAATATTTTGTCAAATGCATCATCATGCTTATCTTTACCATTTCCCCTTATCTTTTCGACACTGCGTTCCATTCATTATTTTTTACCATTTGTATCACACTCTGGTTGTTATTCTGTGTTTGACATTTTTACTATATGGAATTAGATAACTATCATATTGTTTCAGACATGTCCATTATTGCTTTCTGAAACCCTTGTATCATGACTGCACTAACAATGTAATTAAGTAGCATGTCAACACGTTGGCCCTAATGCATTATTCATCATTTGTCAAGCTATGATCCATCATAATGGCCTACTGGGAGCTTTCAAACAACCTCATTTGATCAGCTTAATCAATTTGCTGCTGTTGATTAATGTTGTCATGCTAGTGAAAAGCATGCAATTGCAAAGTATATCAAGTTTTACTCCAAATTATCTGTTATTATACATTTGCATATGGACTGATATATGTACACACGTATAAGTGTGCAAGTATATGCATAGCAACAGCAGGAATCAAATAGGTCTTTTGAAAACTTAGCAATGCTGTTTAGGGAGGTAAAAAGAAACATACATGTGTGTCCTAATTTCACACCAATCTCCCTTTGCCTAACATGTCAAAATCCCTTTCTGAAGTGTTGCTAAGTCGCATTCTGGTATATTTTGACTATTACTCTATGGTGGTACACCATAGAGTACACGCATACCAATGACACATCTGGTGTAGGCAAGATGATGATTCAGTGCTGATAGTTTACAAAGAACAGCATATTGATGTTACTATATCCCCAGTCTTAACAAAAAACATTAAAAAGGCAATTTATTAAAATATTTCTGTAACAATCTGGTATCAGCAATATGCACTTACCAGCTGTATGACTTCCTTCTATAGAATCTGAGATCATAAAGTGCACTTTAAAAGAAGAATCTGATATATCCTTCCTGAATTATTTTTACCTCCTACTGCCCTTCTAGGGTTAATACTTTATAAAGAGTTCAGTCTTTTATTTCCAGTATTTGGTGTGACATGTTTAAAACTTACAGAATTATGTAGCCTGCAGTAAAGACATGCATTTGACAGAAGAGAACTTATTAGGATATTTAGTATCCAGATTTACACACCACTGATGCTTTAAACCTGGTAAGCATTTGATCTGAAAGATGTTCATCCTGATCGGCTCAAAGTCAGGTTAAAAGGAATTAATTAACAAATTACATCTTAAAGGAAAATGAAAGTGACCTCTGTGAAATCTCAAAACAACATATACAGCAATAGAAATAAACTTCTATTTTCCCAACCTAATGCTACTACTATATATAGTGCTAATTCAGTAAAAGCAAGATAAAGGGGTACTTTTCTGCATTTAGTATTGCAAGAAACAGGACTTTTCATTAGTATGAAAATATTAAAATAGCTATCTCCTTGAAATAGCACCCACAGCAGTTTTTTGAATGAATTGAGCAGAATCTTCCCAGAAAACCAAAACCTTCTTCCCTGCCATCCCCTCCATCATTCTTGTGTGCATCTGTATGATTGAATACGATAGTTATCTTACATATAAATTGTTCTAGACACACACTTGATGGTTTTGGCAATATGCAGCAAAGAAAGATGACCAGCAAATGTCTCCAGAGAACTGAAAAGAAATCGTTCTAAACTCTGAATGATGAAAGGTCCTTATCATTAAGAGAGAAAAAATGAAGAAATGAAGAGTAAGATAGCTATCTCTGGTGAGCCAGATGTCTACAAAACTAACTGCATTTTTTGATTTTTTGTTGGTTTTTTTTTTTACAGAAAGGAAGAGCCAGAGAAAATTCCTTCTTTGAACTTAAGTAGAGAACTCAAAATGCGGGGATAATCCTCTGGATCTTTGTATGCCTAATCTGAGGAGGGCCTACAGCCAGGGTTTATGCTGCTTTTGACAAGCATACTGTACACCTGGTGATAGATTTTTGGTGACTTGAAGAACTAGGTTGTTCTCGACTGCAATACTTTATGATCAGTTATTAGCCACTTTGATCCAAAGGTGCTATCAAAAGCACTTATTAAGACCTGAGGTGTGTGAAGAGATAAGAGAAAAAAAGTAGGAAAATTAATAGCTCAATAAAGACCTCTTGAACCATATTTGAAATAGAACTAAGGATTTGTTCTACAAATGCACAGTAGAAAAGCACTGAGATGAGCAAGTACCAATTAGTGAAGGAAAGCAGCAATTGTGTCTGATCTTTGCCCAAGAATTCTTCTTGCCCTTGCATTCCCTTTTATGCCTATGTACTGGTTTTCACTAATTGTTCGATCAATTGCTACTGCTCGTTAACAGCTCTTCTACCAACTGGTATAACAATGAAAGTATTAGACTAAGATGTGAGCTCATTTTTTTATGACATAAATGTACATGGGTAGGAAATGGCAGGCACTTAGTCTCATAATAGGCACAATAAAAGGTCATATCACTTCCTCTTTCTTCTTTTAAAATGTATAGTGGAATGGTTTGAATTACAATTATTTAAAAGTGTGTTCTCCATACTTAGTCTGCAAAACATATGTAAACATATACATTTATAGACACGTATATATACTTGTGCACATTTATGTACAACAATTCACATCAGAATGTTTCAGAAGATATCCAAACATACTAATTGGCCTCTAATCATTCCCTCTGCTTCACATTTGAAATAATTGGAGACTTCATGTTCTGATCACTGGGAGGTGCTAATGGCTTTTTCAAAAGAACAGTTGTAACCAGATGAGTTAATCATATGGTACGCTCTCATTTTATAAAACTGGGATAAAATGCTGAATAAACCTATACATTTAATACCATATTTCTCCCAAAGCTTGAGGAATTAGAGAAAATAAAATATTTAGGTGAGAATAGGAAAAAGACAGGAGAGCAGAAATGTAACTACACGTTCACAAAGAACATTATGGTTCTATTGCACGGCACCATGTTCCAATCTCTCTCTCAAAAAAAAAAAAAAGTTGCTGGATGCATGCTGGATTAACAATTTCATGTAATTTTTTTCTTACTGTAAAAGTTTTACAGCTTTATCTAATCTTTTCTAGTAATTACTATTGTTCATCATGATCTTAAGGCCCTTTCTATCCCTAACTATTCTATGATTCTATAATCATGTTGCCCCTAAAGTGAGATTTCAAACTCCTTGGGAACAGATCACAAACTTGATTTTTCTGTATGAGGCATCTAGCGATCTTCTGCCCACTATAAACTAGTGGATAAAATGTGTTCCTCTAATCATTTTATTTCACAAAACGAACACTTGTTAATTCATCGCACATTGAACCAAATTAATTTCAAAATTTAGCATCAACCTCCCAAAAAAAATCTTTCATACAGTTTTCTAATAGCTGAATGCAATTTTATGTAAAAGTTTTTATCTAGTTTCAAGCTTAAAAAGCAGTTTCAGAAAGCCTCAGGATATTTGAGTGACATTGACTCCTAATGAACATGAATAAAGGTAACTAACATCACTAGATTTTTAGACTACTTGTTATAATTGCTGGAAAGGCAATGTATTATATAGTGTATTCAAGAGTCCAAGTTGCCCTTGCAGGTGTAAGATGAGCTTGATTCACTATCTTCTAATTTCCTCCTACCCTTCCACAAATTTCTTCTTATTTAACTTTCTCAGACTCTTGCTAAGCCCTTATGTTTGATAGGTTCTGAAATGTTAGAGAATATATTCTCTTTCCAAATATCATATTTTGCATCAAAGCTTTATTCTGCATAATTTCTCCCCTGTTGTACTGACTAACAAACTCTCCTCACTTTTTCTAATCAGTGTTACTATCCTAGAGCTAATGTTTTTTTCTTATTATGAACCCTTTGAACTAGAAATTCAGTCTTTTTAAATCCTATGGTGAATTGCAGTAGTAGTAATACAAAATACACTGACAGTCTATGACATAAGTAACAGAAGGCATGTAGAAAGAAGCAGTGAGATGCCCTGAAGTCACCAAGAGTTCATTTCTGCCAGCCTAGCTTTCCATTCCTTTTGCAATGGAAAAATAAGAAACTACCCTCCCTGCAGCCGTACACACAGAACTGTTATCTTAATGGCATGCTACAAACAGCAGCATTTGAGAAGTATGTTTGCTGAGTAATAAAACTTAGTAACTGGAGACAATGTTTCATGCATTATTAGTTTCATGATGCAGTATTTTAAAACATTCCTGAATTTTTCAAAATCACATGTCACTACACCATTCAGGTGAGAGATTTTCAAAATGGTACCTAAATCAGTACAAATTTAGGAAGCATCTATTCTAATTAAACTAACTAAATAAATAAATAAACGGAATAATCTCACTATGCTCTATTTCTTACCTACCTGAACGTGCAGTAAAGCATAAAGAGTAAATACTAGTTTACCAGTTTCTACTTTTACAGCATTCAGCATTAAAGTTAACTATCATTATTCATTCAGTAGCAACATAGAATGCGTAATGATTAAAAATAAGTACATGCATGAAACCTTGCATATCTCACCTGGTATACTTTTATCTTTTCCTGGTTTATAAATATCTGTGACAATTAGAGGATAGGAGAGATTTTACAAAGAGATAATATTAATATTAGCCTAGGCTGAGAAAACCTCCATTATCTTTCCAATTAGATCAATAATAATTCTTCCCTGTAAATCCTACACAATTATTTTGATACTCATTTACACAAAATTAAAACTTTAGGCTCTATCAGTACTTTTGACAAGGAAAATGTATAAAGTGAATTTTATATAATACTGATATAAAGCACTTGTATTTGCTTATTAACTGTTGTGTTTATGTGTTGTTTGCATTACTGAGTTTTGGTTATATGCATATAGTGATAGTGAGCACACAGTAAGACAAGGTGCAAAAAACCAATGCCTATCAGTGCTCCAATATTTAAAAAGAAAAAAAAAAAAAAGAAAACAACAACAACAACAACAAAAAAAAAAAACCAAAAAACAATGTGTTTTTTGATGAGGAAATTCATCCTGCAGCTTTTTCTGAAGAACATGAGCTTAAACAGTGCACAAGATGAAATGATCCCAAAACCTTTATTTCCTAACAAGCAGGAAAGTTTGCATAACAAAGCCTCTCTCCAATAGCTTAGAATGTCCTCTGTACTGGGGAGCTCAGCACTGGATCCAGCACTCAGTGTCTCATCAGTTCTCAGCAGAGGGGAAGGGTCATCTTCCTTGATCTGCCAGCAATACTCCTCCTAATGCAGGCCAGAATATTTTTTGTACCAGATAATGTTGATCATTATCTAGAAAAGATTAGTCATCAACAACTAGATAGCATTATGCATTTATAAATAAAGGTTGACACAATGAAAAAGAAATACCGGAAATTAATGCACACCTTAGCAAAATGTGTCCTTTTCTAACTAGGCAATAATGAATATTGAACAATATTGAATGAATATTGGTGGTTGTGATGATTTTAACACTGCAGCTCAGTGAATTAAAATATTTTTTAAATATAGGACAAGCATACATACATTTTTCCAAATGTGACAAAATCACTTAAGAAGCTGTGAAATTGTTACAGATTCAAGAAACTGATCTAAAATTTGAATCATCATATTGGTTTACCTCCTCAGAAATACCTATTCACAAGGAAGATATCAGCATATCACAGTAACAGTCTGTGTGTATTACAAATTACTATTCCCGGACTCTTGAATAACAGTTCGCAAAAAATGCAACCTTCCATTGTCTGCTTACCTCATAAATTATTGTATTGGTCTTTTTAACTTAATTTCAATAAACATGCAAGCACAGCTACAGTACTAAGACTACTGTCAAGACAGACTTGAAATGCAGACTTATCCACAAGTAGCAGAAGTCACTAAAGCTCTCACTGATTTAGTGACTTGCCTTGGTTTCCTGTCCTCAGTGTGATTCTTTCCACTCTTGCGCACTGGCTTCCCCATTATCATGGCACATGTTTTGTCCAAAGACTACAGAAATTAAGAGTAGGTAGGTTCTGTGTCATAAAGTGGACAAATGAGAACTCTGAGCTAGTGCCAAACAAAGTACCAATGACAATAAGTACAGCAGAGCTGTATCAGTGTGGAGCTAATTATCTCTGCTGGGGCACTCAGCTAATCAGCATAACTGCCAGGCCATGCTGCTGGAGTTGTATGGCTTTGCAAATTCAGATAGCATGCCAACCCAGAACCGCACTTGCTTGGACCAATGTGAGAGAACCACAGAATGTCATGCTGAGCCACAATAGCATACCTTGCAGTTCCTTAATGGTCCCAAAATGTTTTGAGAAAATTAGAAGATGCTTTACTGCCACAATTATTACTACTTATTACTTTATTTTTTATTTTTTGTTTTTTAACTTAGGGGGGAGTTTTTGACAGTTTATTCTTGTACTGCTGCTGTTCCAAGTTTCTTGTTTCAATCAGCTCAGATTACATGTTTTTTACCAAAACGTCTGGGTTTCTCTTTTTCGATGCAGCATGCCCTGACTGAGTACTTAAGCTTTAGAAATCAGCTTTTTCATGTTTTTAAACAGAAATTTCCTTCAAGTCCACTTATCCATATGTCTGAGCTTAAAAGCACTGGGCTGATATTTCACTAAAACAATTTGCTTGAAATTTGGAAGAAAAATGCTCTGTAGATTTTGGCTCTCTTTGTCTGTACTAAGGGCTGTATTTTATGAAGCCAAATAAGTGGCTGGGCAATGGCAGCTGGAATCAAAACAAATTGCCGGCCCTTCAGACCTTTGAGATTAATGCTTTGACAATGAATTCACTGCCACAAAATATATGCAAAAATATGCCAGGCATATATCCCCATGCACAAAATGCAACTCTAAATGCCATTAAGCACCGGGTTAGTAGTCCTGTCCTTGAAACAGAAACAAGCATGACAAATGTGAGGACTATAATTATTATATAAGGTATTCAACATTTCTTTGACTCTGGTTTTGTTCTTCATTGGAAGTATACACCTGGGCCAGTTGTCTTCCCTGTTTGTGCTAACTACTGTCATTCTGCTGCTCTGTTGCAATTTTTAAGTAATCCATACGTTTGAATTGAATCTCTTTTCCATATGGTCTTTCCTATCAGCTGACACATGCAGAACAAGAAAGATAATCATGCAAGGAGTTTAACTTATATGTAAGCAAAATACTTAGTTTGAGATACCACTTTAATTTTTATCTCCACCATGACTTCAAGAACCTATTATGACAACAACACACATGCGTAAGACTGACAAGTTTTCACAGAGAGCTTATCTTACAGTGTATGCACCAGGTTTATTATTTGGTGTTATTTGTTACTTTATGAATGTAACTCTACACTAGACAGACATATTGGTCAATATACAGACAGAGCCAAATATCAGTTTTAATGGGTGTAGACAACCTCCTGTATTTTCTATCACCTCAGAAAAATCCTGACAATTTCAAATAGACAACAAATTAAAATATAGTTCTTTTATTATGTTCTAAAAGGCAAGCAGGCAGTCTAAATAGTTTACGCATGCAAAATTGTCTATAAAGAGTCAGTAAACCTGCCATGAAACAGTTAAACAGGTGTCCTAGGAGCAGAAAATGCTCAGTTTGAGCAGTCATAGAATCCTATACAGATTAAGCTTTACAATTGAATATGTCTCCTACTAGTTTTCTTGTTGTAAAAGTTATGTATAGAACTAATTTCTTCACAATTTTAATTTGTACTTCCAGGTAGGCAAACATAATTTAGTCTAACATAAAGTCTCCTTCAGTCCTGTTCTATGATTTTTTTTTTTTTTTTTGCTAAAGTCTTTTTAGAGAAATCATTGCACTTCTAAAGTCCAAAATGCATTGCCAACTGAGGATTCAAAATGTGGTAGGAGGTTGCATAGGCGGAGTGTAACCACTCCAAACTTTTTTGTTTACAAAATCCCTTTAACCGTCATTTCATCTCTGAAATCTCTGACAGCCAATCTAGCTGGGTTATGAAATCTCTGAACTCCCATAATTCCATGCTAAATCTCATCAGTACAAAACACTTGTTTACCAACTTTAACTGAGCAAATATTCTAAATTTCCGTTCTGTGGGATGTGCCTGCTAGTTGCAGACATGGTTTTAAAGACAAAAAAAAGATAGGTACAAAACTTCATGCATACCTACCCCGCCAACCACAAGGGAAATTAATTCACCTTCAGAAAACACTTATTTTGTTTCAGTCTGCCTACCTGAGATTGTTGTATGAATTGACAGACAGACCTGGCTGAGAATTGCAATATACCACTAGGAAGCTTTTTTGCAGAGAGCAGACATTTTATCAGTTTGACAGCACTACTGAATTCAAAACCACAATTTTAGTCTGTAGCAAATTGAACATTGTGCAGAACTAAAATAGCTGTGGTTGAAAAGCCTATGCACTTTTTACCACTTGCAGTAATAAAATGAAGTAATGCATGTACATTGTGGATGCTCACGCAATATAAAGAAGAGTTTACCAGCATCTTGACTACCAGGTAGTAGTCCAAGAGGAAAGGTTTCGTACATATGCTTAATAAACTATTACAAAATCTGTTTCACAAAGAATTATATGGATCCTACTCCTTGTGGCTGCAGGTATGCTCTCTTATTGCAACCTCTGCAATGCCTTAGAGTCAAAATTCCTACCACTCTATACCATACTAGATACACACACTGTACCCATGGTGAGAACATCCACAAGTATCCAGATACTCTCCAATGAATTTCCTGGCTGTCAGACCCCAAAGATTACTGTGGCCTGCTTGTCACGCCCCTGCTCTTTCACACCACAACTCATAGTGCCATCTTTTTCTTCATGGTGAGGTTTTTTTGAAGAAGCACATCATAGGCAGGACATGCAGCCAACACATGTACTAGCATGTCCTGGCTCTCATGTCCATCAGGCACCTGATGGGGGCAGGCCCTCCACTGCAAGGGAAAACCTCTGAGAGACACTCTTGATGCTGCCCACGGCACACATAGGCTGCCATCCATAAATGGCCATTTTGAACCCATTATACCTATGTGATCTCTAAGCAGCCACAGATCAGCTACTTGTTGCCTCCTGCCATGTTAAAGCGAGGCCGCACAGAGAGGCCCCACATCTGCCCCAGCCCAACAGGATGTCCGTGCAGCATTTCTGGGGCAGCCTCTGGGATTTACATGGTACTGCCAGGCTCAGGCTACCCTGTAGGCACATACGGGAACCAGGACAAAATGTCAATCCAGGAGAATACACATGTGAGGACAGCAAGGAAACCTCCAAAGGGAATCCCCAGAATGACCAGGTAAGCCAAAAGACCCATCTGATGGGTCTGTGAATCAGAAACCATTTTCAGGAAAGCTTGGATGGATATCATGCCAGGATGGCTATGGGAGGCAACAGCCCAATCCATTAGAGAGGCCTGAGGAAGCTGGATTCCAGGAATTTAACCTGTTTCTTAAAGCTTTAAACTTTTATCAGCAGACTTTCATCATCATTCTAGTGGTACTGAAACAACTTTCTCAAACTTAATGGTCTGAACATAAATTATTTCAACACTTTCTTTTATCCTGTTATGAAAGTTATTTTTTTTCTCCAGCTGTTACTAGCAGAATGTGAGACTGATGATACAAACTTCCCAATTTGTTAAACTGCATATCTGTTTAATATTGTCAGAAACATGCCCTGTAATGAAATTGTACAGAAAATAAGTTTTGTCTTGCTAGGGTGGACTTAGCAAAAACTTCTATTTAATTCTTGCATAGGTTTTCTGCAATGATACTGACTTTCTCATAACAGGGGCTTTTGGAATTGGACTTCAAGTTAACTATTGGTACTGATCACTTTGCTGTAGGAGAGAGTCAGCTGCTGCTCCCAACCATAAATTCTGTATAGCAAAACCTAGATGAAGGTCTGTATCTCATGTCAGCTACATCTCCATTATAACCGGTAAAGTTCAGATTAGCCGAAGAGGTAGCCCTTAATAAATATGCAGTAGGACAGTCACTGAAAATATGATGACAATGACTTAAAAGAGTGCATCTGTCCTAGCAATGGCATGTGCATCGTCTGCTTCTTTTCAAAGTTTTTTTCCAGTTTGTCTTGGATAAAAGTGGATCATGTGAAGTGTATAATAAAGAAAGTGGGAAGGAACAACATAAATCTCACCAGAATCCAGTAAAGCAAGAAAAATAGCATATGAAGTGTGCATTAGGGTAGAATTTAAAGACTAAAATGATTACACATAAGAAAGTGAACTGTAATCTTCATCTGTAATTGTAGGCCAGGAAAGTGGAAAGTTTACGAAAATCTATTGCTGAAATACAACAGAAGTTTGGGAGACTTTGTAAAAGAAAACTTATGACTCATAAAGGGTAGATGTCAGTTTTTACCAATAGGTACCAAACTGTAAAATATACAAGAAAATAAAAGTCCAGGAATATTCTTGGACTTTGCAAGATTGTAATAACAACATTCATATTGATACGAATGAGGGAGGGCTTCAAAAATGGCATGTGTTGTTGACACCCACAACAGCACCTATCTACCTGCAAATTCTCAGGACAACCAAATCTGTAATAAACAGAGTGATTAAATTCTGGCAACTCACAGAGGTTGGACAAGATAGAGATATTAGCCAGTGTCATCATCTGACTGGTACCAGCAAGACACATCCAAAACCAGCACACTCCTAAGTGGAAGCCAGGAAGTATAGAGAGGAGCTCAACACCTGATGTCTACTCCTTATCCATGCTACTGCAGCATCCTCGACAGACTGCCCAGATAAAGGTGTTTTGATGCCCAAGTACTTGGCAGCCTACTTACATACGGTGGGGCTCTGTTGGGTCTAAGACGGAGTGTGAAATCACTTGTGCTTTAAATTAATCTTTATTTCCTGCAAGGCATTTCACTGACCTACTGCAGTGTTATTTTTCATGGGGCAGTTGGGCAGTCATTACGTTTTCAAGATGTTCTGAAAGATACATAGGCTGCAATAAGCTGCATATATGTATACATGTATCTGAGGTGTATATTGTAATAAGCAATTCACATTTATTCATACAATTATAACTTGTGAGATGAAATGATCCATCTATCAAACTGGAAGGCCATCTCTAGTGTTAAATTATGAAAGAAAATGAGAATTCTAGGACTGTTTTGATCACATCCTGACAGGCAGTTCTAAGATAGTCCAGACAAGTTGGAACTGTTCCAGCACAGAAAAAGAATACATCATGATGTCTTTCAGTACCACATTGCAGATAACTACATTTATGTCTAAATGTAGTAAAAGCAATTAAAAAGCATAAGTATATCTATGTGGAGCCATTCTAGATGTCCTAGAATAACTGAGATACTTGCTTACAGCTGCCATATGTGACAGAGGATCTATGGGAGATCTATATCTCTTGGGATGGCAGGATACCTTAGGATATCTAAAATGCTGCCTAATTTTAGGCAGCTGAACAATTCCATATGGAGAGCATTCAGCTATGAACAGGCAAACAGCTGGTGTCATCTGGGAGTTTGTGGGGTTTTTGAGACATCCAAACAGAGCAGACCAATACAGCACAGCTTTGGTGTGCAGGCTGTGCTGTTCTTGGGTGGGACTCCTCATGATAGCTGAAGTGATACTGGAGAGACTTTTTTTCAGATGCCAGAATGCTGTTCTGTGCATCTGGATATGTACTAAGTGTCTGTAGACAGATTCAGTGCAGTTCTGGGAATCACAACTGGAATTAATTTCTTTTTTTTTCAGTGTAAGTTGTCCTTGCATATCCTGATACCTGGCTGATACAAAAGGCCAAACATTTTTGTAGGTCCTATGTCTTATCTGCCAGTTTCTTGTGTATTCCTAAGACACTAGGCAATAAGACAGCTAACATGTTCACAGTCAATTACATAAAGCACTTGCTTGCTCCCGGGTGCTTAGACATCTACATTTATTTTCCTGTACTCTCAGGCTGAACTCTGCCTGAGCAGGAAAAGGATAATGTTGATCCAAGGGAAGTGGCAGATGCCACCCTCTCCTAACCCTCTGGGAGATGTGGTGGCCATGTCACAGTGGGCAGCAAATCAGTGGTGGTCACGTCATTGTATGTCTGTGCCATGGCCAGCACAGGGGCTATGAAATGATGACTGCCTCCAGGTGAGAGATGCCCCCATACAGACAGAAGCAACCACTGATGCTGTGGCTTTTTGTCCATCCCAGCATATTTGAGCAGGTATCAAGAGCCATATATGTGCTTCCTGAGTCAAAACTGTGGGATGGGCCCCACATCAGCTGCTGCCTGGTTTGTAGCCTGGTCCCAGACACGTGGGTTAGCCCTGTCTGGACAAGCAGCATGTTGTGCCACAACACTGGGGGTTGGGGAACGGGAAGGTGTCATACTGTAGGCATGAAGTCCAGCCCAAGGCAACAACTACCCCATTTCAGCACTCACTGCTGTACTGCAGCTTTTCAAGGGCGTGACTGCTGTCTGCCCAGTTCTGCACCCATGTTCTTCTGCCCAGGAGGCAGCAGAGGCTACCATAGCCAGACATGCTACCTTTTAATATGTACCAATGCTATGTACTATTGGCTAATCAGCGAGACTGAATATGAAAGAGCACAAGTAGAGGAACATAAGGCGCAACAAACATTTCTGGTCATGCTGTGGACTCAGACCCATCATTCCACTGATTCAGTGTTTCCATGCCTTCATTTTGCAGAGAAAACAAACAAAATAAAAAGATAAAAACTATATTAGCAATCTTGTGACTAAATCAAAAACACTGCCTCTGGACTACTATTTCATTTGCAGTCTCAACCAGAGGTTGTATAGGTTGCATATAGACGCAGAGGTTGTGGGAGCAGTATGTCTCGTTACCTGTGGGACAGCCACTGCTCACAGCATTTCCTCTTTTTTCCCCATTTCTCCTCCCTTGCCCAATGCCACAGGGAAAAATCAGCATTTTCTGCATATGTGTGTGTCTGTGTGCATGTGTATGTGGTACTGGGTGCACACTGGCAAGCTTTTGTGATTCTGAGCCTACCAGGACCTTGCCATTACACGCTATTTGGCACTACTCTCCAAAAGATGTTGTTGGCAGTCTTGCTAGAAAAGCATCATGATTGTCATGAACAGCTAGGGACAGCTGCTTGTTCTGTCATGAACGGGTCGTCAACCTCAAAGGAGCTTTGGAGAACCCAAGAGCCAAAACTCATGTTTTGCTGACAACCCACCTCATTTGTTATGAGGTACTGCTGGAGATTCCTGAATATTTTGAGGTACATAGAAAAGCATCATCAGATGAGCCAGGTGCAGGCACATGTTGTATGTCAGAAAGCAATCAGCTCCCAGAGGTCAAGAGATATTCTGCTCCTGCAACCTATGCATCCAGTAGGAAGTGCAAATGAAGGAGCAGTAAGGCCAGGATAAAGAACCTAGGCTTTCTGTCTATGGAAAATTATCTGGAAAATTCTGTGTCAAAGCATAAAACTGCATTAACAAAATCTGAATTTAGGCTGTGTTTGAGAGATATCAAGAGTTAATAGAGAATGTATGTAGGTTTAATGTAAAAACTGCTATCCTATGGGTCTTGAGAATGTCTGTTACACAGGAAGATGTTTTGGCTGCCCATGTTGAAAACAATATGAAACAAAGTATTTTGCTGAAGTAGTATTTTCTATTATAAAACTTGTTTGAGTAGTATTTTGCAGCAATACTGAAAGATAAATTTTTTTTAAGAAATACACTTATTTATTTAAAATGTCTTGAATTAGTGTCCATAATTTAAGAGGTGGGTAGTGAGATAGGTAGCGGAGACAAGACTTCAGACATTGACAGACTCTACATGCTCCTATTTGAATCTTGTTAGTTGACCTCAGGGTAACATGCAGAGGTAAAGCTAAATTACTCCACAAAGCATGGCCTCCTGTGGACTGGAACAGGGTGCTAAAAAAGAAACATAGCAAGTAATGTTTTTACACTTCATATTGATAAGATCCTATTTAGATGAAGAAGAGAGAGATTATGAAAAGTGGCCTCTGCCAAGTTTAGGACACCAGATGTCACACTGGAAAATTGCCTGGTTATTCTGTGGAATTTGTAGACAACAAAGGGAAAGGCTATTGTATCAAGTCAATGAGGACAGAATTACAAAAGAAATAATTTGTGGGTACTTTATTGAATTATGATATACATTAAGAGCTTGGAAATTGGATTTCCCTAAACCTGCTGTACTTGAATTTGTAAATATAACATTCTTCCATTGTATTAGCTGAGAAATATTGCTGCAAACAATCAAAAGAAATTTATGATAGAAATACTTGTTCAGAAAAACACTTCTTGGTGGATTTGCAGAGCAAATATATTCCACACAAGAACATTTCTGCAAAATGAAAAGATATTTCAGAAAAAAACAAATATACATTCTAAGAAAGTATTTACATTTGTTTTTTTCAGTACTGTTTTACATTTTCTTTTGGCCTATTAGTAATGGCACATAATCTGACAGGCACTACAGAATGAGAGACTATATTATAAGCAAATGAACAGAATAATGCATTATCCAAAATATTGCAGAAATAAATAATTCTGGTCACATGTCCAGGGATAGTCAAAGAGAAATTTTGACATTGGTTCCTTACTCAACAGCATGGAGAGTGCCTTTCAGGAAATCTTTACGGACAGAAGAAGGAGATGTTCAGCAGCCTAGATCCTTGTTTTCTTGTGTCTCTTCCAGGAAGGAAAATAGGAATTTTTATTATTTTGAGATTTTTACTTCCACCTGCTAAAGAGAAATTATGCTTGTTCTGTTTTCCAGATAGATGGGGTTTTTTTTTTTCAGAATGGATTTTCTTACATGACTCCTAATATCAGATAAGCCCATTTATTCAAAAGCTGAGTATTTTAAAAAGTTTTAGAATTTTTGTATTTTTTATAGCACAGAAAACATACAATAGGACTAATTTCACTTTACATTGTGCACAGTGGCATAAGTGAGAGAGACACATGCCTGCTTTCTATGCATCCCTCACAATCTGGGAAGTAAATTTGCTAAGTGGTCTCAATTGCAGTTTCAGATAGTAAAATATTCGCATTCCTAATGCTAAGTAGACTCCATGTAACAACCAAGAAAAAGTAAAATAGAGGTATGATACAGGAATTCAAAATTTGGATCAGTGAACTTGTTTGAAACTTTATGGTGCATCTCTTGTGTCTCTGTAAAGGACTATTTACGACATTTCTCCTGGTACATGTCGAAGTCAAATCGCATATATACTTTAAAATATAACTTTAGCCTCCAAAAGATAGCATTTTGTTGAAGCTTTGGTTTAATGGGGAATCAGTTGTTAATTAAAAGGAACCAGAAATTGTTCCATTCCCATATAAAGAAAAGATTATAACAGCAATTTTTATAGAAAACATGAGCATGCAACTGACTTCTGAAATTCTTACAGCTAGTAAAATATGTAACTTACAACCTTTTACTTGTTAGAAAGTGTCATTCATCTTTAGAAACCCAATAAAATATATAAACATAATGATCAAAAAGTCCACAACTGTAATAAAAACTATGGAGTGATTGAATTATTTCATACATACAAAACATTTGATCTTCCAAATTGCAGCTAAAGATGTAAACAGCTTTAAAGAACCAACTCATACCTACTAAACATAATCCTGTGGTACAACACCATACTTAGAAAGGGACAACAGCTAAGTAGCAACAGCAATTTCGTAGGGTGACATATCCAGGTACAGGAAAAGTCCTATTTGCCTTATTCCTAGAATAAATACTACATTAACAAAACACAGAAGCGAAAGAATATTTCTCTTATAGAATAGGTAAAGGAAGACAGAACGTAACTTCTGAGAAACAAGCAAAGTACTCAGATTGGTGGAGGAATCAAGACCATTTTCCTTACAGGTATTTAAAAAGAGGAAAAAAATATTCTAATATATTTTTTTAGCAAGATTGCAGCATGAGAAAGAGCTCTCTCTCACTTAGCTACATTGAGTCAGATATGATCATTATACAGAAAAGTGTACAAATTCGAACACTGTACAGCTACAAGCTCAATATGTTTTGCTTGTTTCTCATTAATCTTGAAATACACTCAGTGGATGACACAGCTTTTCCTGTGGAAAGCTTTTCCTGTTCTTCTTAAGTTATAGAAAAAAGATAGAAAAGACACTAGGATTTTCATCTTCATCCTCACTGAGATTAATTAATATAGCCCCTACTAGATGTTTACATTATTATTGGTGAATGTTATTCGTGTTAATATGCTTTTGGTTTATTTGGTTTAGCTACTCATCTTTACAAGTGGGTTGCGATTACTGTGTATGAATCAATCTATCTCTTTTAAAAATGCACTTCCAATGCACTAAGTGGATGCAGTGAACACCATTGTTTTGGGGGGCATTCTTTCATAAGAGATTGTAAAAGGTAAGTTTTGAAATTGGCATTCATGCAGCTATTTTTTGCCGTCCAGCTTTCTGTCTTTCTCCACTTTCCACTTACAAATTCCTTTGGTCTGATAAAGAAAAAATTTATTTTGTCATCCTCCTGGCACTTGCCAGCACAAGTGGGCCCTGGCCTTTCTTGTCACATCCCTGCATACCCTGACAGTGTTCCTATAGTCCTCCCACTTGGCCTGTCCGTTTTTCCACCTCACAAAAATTTCTCTATTGAGTTTAAGATTGTTAGGAGCTCCCTGCTCATCCACGCAGGTCTCCTGACCACTTTGCCTGATTTCTTCATCAGGGGGATACACTGGTCTCACTGGATGACACAGCTTTTCCTGTTCTTCTTAAGTTATAGAAAAGGGATAGAAAAGGCTCTAGGATTTTTATCATCATCCTCACTGAGATTAATTAATATACCTGGCAAATGAAGTTGCAAAGCCACTGTTCATCGTATTTGAAAAATCATGGCAGTCAGGTGAAGATCCCGACGGCTGGAAAAAGGGAAATAAAACCCCATTTTCAAGAAGGGGAAAATGGACGAGGCAGGGAACTACAGACCAGTCAGCCTCACCTCTGTGTCTGGTAAAATCTTGGAGCAGATTCTCTTGGTAGGCATGCTAAGGCACATGAAGAACAAGAAGGTGGTTGGTGACAGCCAGCATGGCTTCACTAAGGGGAAATTCTGCCTGACCAATCTGGTGGCCTTCTATGATGG